>JAQGBX010007312.1:0-11555 GCA_034698745.1 Megaphyllum sjaelandicum | reverse complement strand
GGACGACCTCATTGAAAACGCATGCCTCATAGGTAGCACGCTGGGTGGCGCTAGTGTTTTTCGGGTGCCGAGCGGCTAGAAACTGGCCCACTCTGTTCCCACCCTACTTGGATGGTCAGTCTGGTGTGCACCAGTGTAGGCTACAAGGTGAGGCATAAGGCTGTAAAGTCTTGTTACGTCTGATGCCTGAAATAGTGCCGATAACAGACTTACATTACAGACATAACAGACTTATATGCCTCACCTTGTAGCCTACACCAGTGTACACCAGATTGACCATCCGAATACGCCATTAAATAAACTGTAACCTTATAACAAATGCATTGTTATAAGGTTGTTGCTTGCAATTTTGCACACCAGGCGTCACTGAGGGCTCTCACGCGAGGGCTCTATGTTGTGGTGGTTCAGGGTTTCAAGTTGCCTGTGTGATGATTAATTTGTTATGCATGTTTGAGTTGTCCTTTCAATTGAAGTTCTAAAATTACATCCATTTTAGATGGATGTTACCCAATCTGCTTACAATTCTGTTACTAACAGTTATACATTCATCATGATCATGGATGCGAGGTAAAAACAGAAAAGTCATCATGCACCCTGCTTCAGTTTTATTGAATTATCCAAGCAGCTGCTTGGTGGCAGGTGCGCAAACCCATGTCCAGAAACAGTCCCGTGACCGAAATCGTAGTTCTGTTGATGGGAAGTTTTCCGAATTTAAAATGAGGCAATAATTTGTATTTATCCATAATTGCTCAAACGATTCCAGAATTTGATGTTGCGAAGAGCTAACTATGGTAAGTATCGTCTGGTTTATCATATTTCAATGAATAACTTGTTACTGAACCGTTAAATGAAGTCAGAGATAATGTTGGGCCAGATGGCCATAATGCTGTTTCAATGATAAGATAGATGGTATGATCATGGCAAACCAGATTTTGATTCTTTGATATCATTTAAGTCTTAATCAATAGGTTTATGAGTTTAGTAGTAATTCTATTTTTTATGTTCCTGTTATCATGTGGAGTTGGTGAAAGTAGCCTAACAATGGCTTCCATGCATAGATGCAGGGAAATTCTCCAAGTTAAGAAAATTGTTAGCATGGTATACATAGGATTAAGACGAACTTTTATGGTGATGTTTTGGATTATTCATTATTGTGAATACAAATTTATAAACAAAAATTTGTTTAATGAGCAAAATTAGTGACACAAGTGTAAAATATTTATTTTTAACATACAATAATTGCATGCGTTATATAAATTTGTAGCAGAATGAATGAAAATCGTATAAATACGAAAACGAAGATAAATTGAAATAGTTTCATGCAAAACATGTAGTTAGGAAAATTATACTTGAATGTACTTTTATTAACCACGGTAATAAGAGATGCAAAGTTGTAGTAGAATAGTTTTTTTCCACAAAATAACAGTTTCTCACCAGTTAAATATCTAAATATCGTGCTGTGTCAATATATTTAAATAAAATTTGCATGATTTTAATAAAAATGCAGTTTAGATTCTGTATTCCTGCAAAGGTTGATTCAAATTTCGTACTCAAATTCAAAGCCTGTTCCTTTAAAGTGTTTGTCGACGTAATCATCAATTTTCTTGCTCATTTCGTCAGTGAGTTTTGACTTCCAATCGCTGACTTTACCTTAAAAGAAATATAAAAAAAAATGTGCGTCTAATACATTTTCTTGATAACTACACAATTCATGGAAAATGCCATTTTTCTAACCTTTCCTCATAAAACCCATTCCGGCATCTTTCGATATGGCCACTGAATCGCAGTTGGAGTAATTGGTCATGGGGTTTTTGGACATGCTGTCAAAACTGCAGTGTTTGGCAATGGTAACTATTTGATCTTCTGTCAGATCTTTGTCCAAAAATTTGGCAACTTTATGAATGCCTCCAATCAAGTCCTTAACAAAATTATAAGGTATTATTCCATAACTTATATGATTGACCTAATAATCAATTAAAAAACTATTTAAAATTACCACACTATTAAAAAAGGCAGGACCATACCTTCTGAAGTCCTTCATATGTCAAAAACAGAACGTTGCCATCATTTCTTCGTTTCCAAAAAGAGAGCACATTTTGGGCATAGGAAGAATACACAACTAGAAAAATAGAGTTATGTATCACGCTCAACTACTGTTACGAATACTTAACTAATCAAAAAAAGGCTTTTGGTTTTATTTTCAGCGGAAATGACCATGTTTCATCGTCAATTCTGTGATTTTTCGAAAATAACTGAGCACAATTTGAGTCTACATATACGTTCGTATTATGTGGAAAATAGCAATAAAGTACATATGTCAAAGACGCATATCATAAAGTAACTGTAGTTGGAAATTTCCAGTGTCTCCGATACCTGCAGGCGCCCATTATATGCGACTGTCCGATTTGCCATTATACCTCTGCCTGACCATGTACAGGTGACTGCTAGGGCCGCAGGAACATATACATTTTCTTAAATTGTAATAGTTTCAAGAAATTTTGACAAACTCACTTTTGCCGGAAACGAACAAATCAACGAATTCCTCGAGGCTTCCAGTATAAGCAAAGTAGCCTACCATTTTCATGAAGTTGTAAAACGAAATTACAGTGTCTTTGGGGTTCCTTGCAATGTATACAATCTATAGAATAACATTTTGAAATAGAATTGACAATCTATGATTATGATAAGGAATATGAAATTCATTTTATGAAAACTAACTCGTTAATAATATAAATTCTATCTTAAAGTATTACTGGTAATACAATATACAAAATATCGTCCATTTTAAAGCGATCAAAGTCCTTTAGGTTTCCCACACAAAATTTGTTTTTTTTTCACTAAATCACTTTTAATGGAATAAAAGATTGTTTTTTTTATAAGTCTGCAAAAATCTTAATTTTATAAACTAAATTTTGCTTGTTAATAAAAATTACTTGGTTTATATGAAACTACATATTAATTTTCTAAAATCAAAATTTATTCAGAAAATCAATTTCTAACCTTCAATTAAAACAATTACAACAGGAATTATCCGAAAAGTATGCTATAAAACGCATCCAAAACATATCCAAATATGCGGCATTTAAAAGGCTGTTTTTCGGAGATGAAATAAACTTATAAATGTAACATAATTGTATTAAATGACAAAATAATCCGTGATCTAATGAAGTGATTGGGCAAAACCATTATTCACCTTAGTTTTGTTGATAATAAAATCTTCAGGCAATAATTCATAGGGCAGGTGCGTTTTGATCAACCTGGGTTCATCTTGTTCGTCGATTCCTTTAAGACCAATTGTTGGAATTTCCAGAAATGGTGTCCTATCCTCCAAAGGCTTTTGGTTTGCCAATGCTGTGTCCGCATTATGCAAAACCAAGAAAGTAATTTCTTGGGTCCAGGTAGTTCCTAGAGTGAAGTTTTTTAAACCAATTAGCTTGTCGACTAGACACGTGACATCATGACTGGGACATGATGTCACGATATGACAAACATTTGTTGTTGTTGTAAAATATGCAGAAATACGTCAGTATATATTCCATCCATCCCAAATTACCAGTTTTTGGAAATGATGCCACAAAGACGTCCGATTTCCTTGATTTCATGACTCGTGAGTCGTAATATGGCTGAATCATCATATCATGAAGCCAGAGGCCTTCTGGAATTTGGTAACCTTTGCACAATGTTGGATACGCAGTGGATGGATACAAAGGCTGTAAAACTTTGCAAGTTTTAAGAAAATCTTCGAATCCTTTCCGGGGTGGTCCATAGCCAGCTTTAACCTGTAATATAAACGTTTGATTAGAAAAACTACTCATTTTCTATTCTAATGAATTGAAATTATTTAATTCTCAAGTTTTCAAGCAATGCTGAAATGCAATGTAAATATCTGAAGTGTTCAAACTATATAGAATTGATATCTTTGAGAAAGTTAACCTCGAACTTTTTGCTTTTTTATACAGTCTATCTAAGTCTTCCTTTTTTATCATTATTAAAAATTAAAATTCTGAGATACAATATGCGTGCGGACTAAGGTTAGGTTAGAGTATGGTTTTTGAAGAACCATTTGGGAAAAACGTTACCAAAAAAGCTTATTTCTTACATACACTGTAAGTAAAACATGACTAAACACACCAATCAATGTACATGTTAATGACTTTGTTATATTATTCTCATTTGCGTATACAGGAACATATTGAGAAAGTTAACATGCTGTATGCTGTTTCCGAGGGTCGTCCACCACTGAATTGATAATGATAAATAATAAATACTTCGATTATTGTCACAATTATGTTTAGATGAATTGTGCGTGACAAAATACAGTTATAGATTTCCTATAATTGTAATTGCTTGTTTGGAAAACAATTTTCTTTTAAGTATTTAACATAAACATAGTTCATCGCTATACTAGCTGTGCATGAACACTGCTGTGCAAAAATTATGCAGACCATACCGAGCAAGGTTGCTTAAAGGTTATAACATTCTCGTCTTGCATTCGGTATCCAGGTTCGATTACCGGGTTGGTTATCTTCGATTTTACTTTTTTACTTTTAATATAGTTCCTGTATTAAATCGGCAATGACCATCTTCCTATATATCCTATCAAAAGTCATGCAGACAACACACCTCTGTACGTCTCTCTGAGACAACCCTAAATCACCATAAGGCCTCGGAGCTGGTTGACGCACTTACTGTACTCACAGCATAAGCATGCAATTAATTGGCTTAGGATATTACCTTGTTGACAGAGTCCTGAACTGCTTCCATGTTCCGTGTTTAATCTAAAAAAAAATAATTTTAATTTCATTTTGCGTGGCCATAAAATGATGGCAACATACAACATTGTAGGCTCATGGATGGTTATTTCTTATACAGTAACTCTTAAGTTTAACTCTTCGTTCGGAATGTTTGTCAACACCAAAGTCAATTTTAAGGTCAAACTTTAATCATTTAAATTTGTTGTAAACTTTTAAATAACATAAATGAACATGAAACAAATGGAATATGACGTGATATATGATCATTCCAATGTAGCATGATGTTTACCAGTAATAGTTATTTAAATGAAACCAGAAATACGTTTTTGATTAAAAAAATGTATACTTTTTACGAACACTGATTAAACATACAGTATGTCAAACACGATGACTTGCTGAATACTGAGTTGGTATAATTTATTTGGACCAAACGGATATTAAGAAATAACTCAACATATAGGAAATAATAATATTATAATTCCATAGCATTAAAGTCGTTTAACAACCTGCTAAAGTGGTTTGACCCATTTATATCTTACTTGTCTATCATTGCGCAAGTGGAAAACCAGTCATTATATATTTTAATTATGCATGTATACTTATACATCAACTATATATAATAGATGATATATGATACCTGTTATTATTGCAACTTTAAAATGAGAACGCTATATGAACTGATCGAGAAGCAGCATGATGGAAATGGGAGCGGCAGTTGAAGTGCATCACAATTGACAATGACAGTGCAGATTCTGTCGTGCAATTTGAAAACTGTAATAGGATTATAGGATATTGAATTTTTAAAATTAATTTTAATTGGAAAATGGAATTTATAGAAAGTGTAAGAATTCTGAAGTTTTAAACTATATCGGTACTCAGATGGTAGCGTACATGTGAATATCATTTAGCTGCTGTAAAGTCACGTGTGCAAATGAATATGCAGCGTTTAATGAATATACAGGGTTTAAAAACAGGCTAAACAGCTATAATACAATTGTATTGGGAGAATTTTTGAAACCAATTAGCTATATAAAGGCCGGCCCCTAATTAATTTATGCACGCATGCATGGCTTCACAAACGCGAAATTGCGATTCGCAAAGTTTTTTAGACTGAGTAGCCTATCCCTGGTATATGACTTGAAAGTTTCATAATAATTGATGCTTGTGTTTCTGCTATTTAACTTGGGTTAATTCAAATATTTAAAATTTTAAAATACGTAAATTGCGTATTTTTAAGATAATTACTTTGAAAAACGCTCTGGGGTTTATACCAGCAAGACACATCACTGTTGATGTACAGGCTCTACATTAGTCGTACTCAAGAAATGCCGTAGCTTGACGTACATGTACATTAAAGATGGAAAACGTAAATGTAAATGTAGATAAAGCTCCGTTTGACGGCGCGTGCGCACTAAGCATTTCTTTTCTCTAAGCCATCTAATAAATACAGTATAAATTAACATATGTGTGAACACGTGTATATAAATCCGTTTTACATATAGAGTATATACAGTAGGTATTCAAAATTTTTTTTACATATACATGTAGCAAACATGGCTTTTACCCGTAAAACTGTACTTGGGATATAAAAACAGATGTCGCTACATGTAAAATACATGTGCATGCATCATGCATGCGACATGTAAAATACATGTAAATAGATGTTTTAAATGCCATATTACATGTACATTTATTTTGATGTCGGAATGTAGGCAGGCTAATTAACATATATGAATAAATAGTATTTATTAAATTGCTTTAGAGCAACAAATGCTTAGTGCGCATGCGCCACCGAACGGAACTTTATCTACATTTACATTTACGTTTTCCAGTATACGTTAAGCTACTATAGCTGTAGCGGCATTTCCTGCATGAGTATACGGATATTATTGTATACTGTATGTATGTGTTCTTATCAAAAATGACAGTTATAACATATTTATTTATATACATGTAGATGTTTACTTAGAATTGAAGTAAAGATAATTATTTCAACGTGTAATATCCATTTAAAATATTGAACTTTTAAGTGCATGCATATTCATCAAACTATTGCAGTTTTGTATGTTCCGAAGTACTATATAGTATACAGTACATGTACATGTAAAACGCTTGGGTTTACTGCTAAGAAAATAACCATGCAATGAGTATAACCGATTGAAAAACTTTACTAATTAATCGCATAATTAGCATTTTGGCAACCGTAAAGTCAAGTGCGCAAATTAAGTGAAATTTTAAAGAAATTGGAGTGCCGATTTTGCACACTATCAAAGTACGATTCGCATATTCCGACTTAGTACTCCTAATAAAAACTATACAAAACATCTATTGACGAGATAGCGATCATAAGAAGCTGGACTTAGTCTCTAAACATGATCAGTGTTGATCATTCAGAAAATGACCTTCATTTCGAAAATTTTTGCCATGCACCGATTACAATTTTAGGATATCGTAATTTTAATGTTTGATTTACATTTTGCTAGAGAGCTATGTACGCGTCAACGGGTGTTAACCACGTCATCAGCAGAAAACTGCTTATCTATCCTCTTTACAAAAACGAAATAGGCAAACAACCCAAACTTATAAAAGTGGAAAACTAGGCTGACTGCTTACCTATAGGAGAGATTTGATGGCAACTTGCTTCACCGGCTTTCAGACTGTTTGTGATCAAATGTTGTGCTGCTCGCAGCTCCTCTTTTGCAGGCTGTGGCTGTCGCGTTGGCATTGGCCTTGATGAAGGCTGTTGAACTTGTTTGCAAGTTACATGTACTGTATAGCTAAATTACGCATTAGAAATTGGTCTACAGACATAAATGTACAGTAATAGTCATTATAATATCGTTTGTTTGAAATCGAAATAAATAAGATTAGTATACAGTACAAGTACACTGTATATTTAATGAGTACATTTGTATTTTAACCCAGATCCACTAATTTAAAATGTGGATGATAATGACAAGTAACTGAAAATTCCAAGAAGAAAATTGCAATAAAACATTATAGTTACACTGCATTTAAAGCGCCGCTAGATGCAGTCTTAAGTTTATTTGCTATCGATTATGCGTATGCTGATGCAAGAAGCATAATTAACACGATCATTTATTAAATATTTTATATTTTGTTTTATAATTTAAATTTGTTAATTGTATAATTTTAAAATAATAAATTTATAACATCAAAATATATGCGTTGGCTAAGAGCATCCACGTAAACATCACTTTAGTGAATAACAGCAGGGAATTACAACAAATAGCGAAGCTGTGGGTTCTTTTAATAAATCTCAATTAAAAAAAACATGACGATATTCATTTATAAGCAAACCTCAGATCTGAGTTTCAAAGAAATTGCTCAATATACAGTATATAGTGGTCTAATCGCCTGTTCATGGCCTCGTCAAAATCTAGTTTTCAATCACCAACTCTTCCTATCACAAAATTTATAAATATAAATGAAATTTAATTACCTAAGAATTAATATAAAAAAATATACATGAAACAGTGTCATATAAATATTATAATTTAACCTGCTTGTATGTTCTGTATTGCTGCCATGCATCATGCATGCCATGTTGTACAATTACATGATGTAACATTCACTTTTCTGTTAATTCATTGCATGTTTAATGAATGCCCCATGCCATAATGTACAATGAAATCTTAGAAAAGAACATTGCTTGTCCTAATTTAATAATATACGTGTAAATTTAAATAAAAAGGTTGAATTTGAAACCATGCATGCGCATGCAGAATATCGTACATGATGAGCAAAACATTTTCTGCTTTTTATTGTTTCCAATATTCCAAGAAATGTTTGTGGATATGGGTATAAACAGTTTTTTTCAGAATTTTAGAAACACATTCTAAACATAAATACATCCATGGGATGATCGGCATATATAATTGCATTATAAAGTACAGTATAAGAAAATATGCAATTGCCGACAAGAATTAGCTTTTATTTTTTTAAACTTTTTATATCTATATAAGCACTTAAAAGCTATTAGAAGAATATTCTTAGATTTTTTAAAACTGGTAAAATGAAGTTGATACGAGTCTCTAAAAAATGTCGTCATAACGATAAAATCGCTTCAATATAACATACTAGCGGTAATACCCGGCTTTTCCCGGGTAAAAATTGTTGTTTGATTTTCTAACCCCTTTTATGCGGTCAGGAATTAGATTTAGCTGACCTTTATCGCCAAAAGATGGTGCCATATGACCTGGACGGAACCGGGAGGGGGGACGGGAAGCCTGTTTGACAGTTTTATTGCTCGGGGCAAATTAGAGAAGATATATAGAAGGGAGCGCAAACAGACAAACAACCGCGAATGCCACAGGATTGGCTAGCCTCAACAACAATTTTTTTTTCTATATACAGAAGGGAGCGCAAACAGACAAACAACCGCGAACGCCACAGGATTGGCTAGCCTCAAAAACAATTTTTTTTTCTATATACAGAAGGGAGCGCAAACAGACAAACAACCGCAAACGCCACAGGATTGGCTAGCCTTTAAAAAATAAAATGGCGTCGTTTTCTATTTTATATATATAGATTTTGACAAAAAAATGAAGAAATTTTTGTACTGAAACTGTACATAAAAGATAACAAACAATACTATCATGCACTTATGCATGCCATGATGTCCATTTCGTGACCCACATTTTTTTTCTCAGTTTAGTGACTTCCTGCGGTCTTAATCTAATTTTTTTTAGAATTGGTACCGTATGACAGCATTAATTAAGGAACATTGCTCCCGGGCATGAAGTATATAAGGAGCCTGGCCGCCAGGAACTGTTTAGTTTTGTAATTTACCAATTGCCCATATTAGCATACACGTACAACTTGTAGATTATATAAAAATTGAAAGGAATTAAGCATACATTTTTAAATGGATTCTTAATGGAGATCATATATACATGTATATAATCAGTAAAGATACACAATTAGCATGTGCTATTGTTTTTGACAATTCCAGGAAGATCAAAGAAAAATTCACAGCGTTCACAGGGCCCTAACGTTGACAGGCTAATTACCATAGCCTGGAATCGTTTTTTTTAAACATTTGAATCTAAAATAAATGTTTGAGTTTTTGATCTTCACCATTTTCTGATAATAACATTCAAACAAACAAATTTACACAAAACTAACATTTTTTCTAAATGCAACTTTGCAAAATTGTGAACATTTTCCAAATACAAATTTACGAAATTGTCAACCCTTTCCGAGTAAAATTTGTAAAAATTTCAACCTTTTCCAAGAACAATTTGCAAATGTTTTCCGAGTAAAAAGTTTCAAAATGGTCAACATTTTTCGAGGACAAATTAAAAAACATTCAACATTTTCCAAGGATAAATTTGTAAAATTTTCCACCCTTTCCGAGTATAAATTTGCAAAATTTTCCATCCAGTCCAAGGAGTAATTCAAACAATTTTCAACTTTTTTGAGGACAAATTTGCAAAATTGTTATAACCTTTTCCGGGAACCTTTTCCGAATAGAAATTTGCAAAATTTGTAAACATTTCAGAGCAAAACTTGGCAAAATTTTCAGTTTTTTTTAAGAACAATATGATTTTTTTTAACCTTTTCCTAGTAAAAAGTTTCAAAATGTTCAACATTTTTCGTGGACAAATTTACAAAATATTCGACATTTTCAACGGATAAGAAGGGAAGGATTCCGGAAGAAACATTGCAGTCCCAGATATAATTCATCTCTGAGGGCTAGCTGGACAGCATAATTTACTAAGCTGTAGTAATGTAGTACAATCTTGTTCTATTATCTTTAATTTTTTTTAAAAATCCCAATAATATAACATCGAAATATTTTAAATGTTCTTCTGATTAAATTTAATCGTTAGAAATCATTCAAACTAACTGTTTTCCAAATCATGGAAACTCAACGATTGTTTTTAGATGTGCGAGTCCCAATATGGCCGACACAAGGTTAGGGTGGCGCTGCTGGCGCCATCTCAAATCAGCTTCAATTATACCGAGCAGTACCCGCGCGCCATTGTGACGTCACTTTTAAAGCTCTCCTGCTGAAGGGCCCGCGTGTGACTTTGTTGTTATGATAGTTTTGGTTTGCGTAAACGGCAATTTCGACGGGAAATCATGGATGCCAAGCGGATAAACGGCCGCGTGAGACCCCCGCAAGTGGACAGTACTCTGGAGAGAATTTTGGTGAGTTTTTTTTCCATTTGTCCGATACATTTCGGCTTCTTGCTTTCCCCCCACCCCTTGCCTTTATCGTAATAGCGGCCATTACCGGTGCACCGTTTCGCACATAACCACCTACGAGGTCACGCTTTGGGTTAACGGGTTAACCACGCTTTACGCGGGGTCAAAGGGCGCGACACCAGTCCACGTTCTGTCAGAAGGCGCGTTTCACTTGCATGCGCTCCTCGTTGTTTTTGGTCAGTTGATGATTGGTTCTTTTATTGAACTTTAATTGACAAAGACAGCCAGTCAGTCAATAGAAGTATGGAAAGCCATCGATCAAGATCAGTATGCAATTATAGGGGTAGCTCGATCGGTTCCCACCGAAAATTTGGATCTTGCTGGAAGGGTCTTTGCGTATTATTAATATCGGAACATTATCCCAGGCCCCGAGAATTTCTAGCAAATTCTGAATTATTTGAGACCGATCATACAGGTACCGTACGGTGCCGAATATACTGTAACACGTACCCGGGTGCATTATACGGAAAAAGGGTGTTTCTACAAATAATTTGAAATTTAAATAGTACACCCAGGTGCACTATATGGAAAATGTTAAAAATACACTTGCAGATATTAAATTTAACA
>JAQGBX010007311.1:0-11556 GCA_034698745.1 Megaphyllum sjaelandicum | reverse complement strand
AAGAAAATAAAACCAATGCAATCAATTTATCATCTAAAACTGATGACAGTTTAAGCACAAGTTGACATCCGGACGTCCGCTTCCCTTGAATCCCTCCCCCCTGTCCGCCTGTGTCCGATTTTCACATACTCCTCTCCCCCCTTTGCCGGACGTCCTTTATGGCTGGCCCCTAATTGCAAAATACAAAAAATCTCTTTATATGGTATGCATAAAAATTGTGAGCCCTCTTCATAAAAAAATGCATTTTATATTTTAAATGTTAACAGCGTAGTATCTGCAAACATTTGCCGTACTTGTATTTGGACAATAAACAGACAACCGCAAATTATACGGTAGACCTATGAATGCCAAATGAAATGTCATCAAACTGTGAAAACGTAATAGACGTAACAATGCCAATTTATTCTGACAACGATGTCGCTATACTTAAGGGGGATCAAAATTGATCGACAGTGGCGCTTGCAACATAACTAGGTTTACTATCTCTTGTGGAAGAATCCCAAAAGCTACTGGCAAATTGTAAAGATAATATAATAGCTGTTATTATGACATGCATTAAGCCACCAATTAATTAGACAGCAGTTTTAACTTTGTATAAAGTCAATTCCTCTATATATTACTTAAGAAAATAGGCATAATTAAATTGTTATTATTCGGAATTCGATCTTTGAGAGACAATAAATAACAAAAGGGAGCAAAACAAGAGAGCCGTAAATAATGTATGCACTGTATTATAAGATCAGGTCGTTACCATCTTTACAAAAGAATTTAGTAAATCCTAAAAAAATCCCGTGAGGACAATCTAAAATCAAACACTAAGCACATACAAATGAATCAATAGCATTATCTGAATTGATTCTAATTCAATCCAAACATAATTCCTTCATTTATTACAATGATCTTCAAGCACGAGTCTTACTCTTAACCTTTCAGCCATGACATTTTTAAAGAAAAGTTTGATTTTTTCTAACGTTCGGTCAAGATTTCGCAATAGATGGCACCACAGTGGAATTCTTCTATGATCAGTGATTCCACTGATCCACTGATACAGAGAGTATTTGAAACTTAAACTGCATGATGCATCCTTGATCCAACCGAGCATCGCAATTCTTAAACTTGTTGACGATTGGTAGCACCAGCGCGAAGAAAAGTGTAATTTAACTGGTTTATACATTTAAAGCAAAGTTCCTTACCTGAATCAGGACGGATCCATCAGGTATAACAATTCGAATGCAAAACTTCTGTCCGGCATCCCAGCGCGAAACCGTGTAAATATCTTCAATATGAGAGTACGAAATAGGCTCCTCCATGAACCCACATGGCTGAAAATGTGAACAAAAACATGTTTTCAGTAAATGAAAAGTCATAACAAAACCATCTCGTTCTATTTTTAAATCGAACGGCACAAACATCCTATTAAAACCAGGAAAAAATCGATGCCAGCAATTTTAATAGTTATGTCGATGACACCCACGTGTTTCCGTTTAAATCGCTGCAATGTCAAAAGTAAATGACCCGTGTTCACCGCTCGATAAACAACTTATCTCGCGCAATTATTTGTTGTCGCAATAAACCAAACATCAATTCTATGGCTTCTGGAAGGTTTGCGATGAAAACCGATTTCCTTCCTTTTAAAGGTTTCCTAAGCGCATTCAGGTCCACACCCAGGCAATCTTACTGAGAAGTTGGGAAGAAAACATGGAATTGCTAATCTCTGGTCTGGTTTAGGTCGAAGGAAATCTGCGCCAAGACGAACATGCATTCATTTTACTTCCATTTCATTTTTTTTTTAAATAATTCTCTAGCAACTATATAGACGCAATCGGTGCGACAAATGATGTTGTACATGGCAATAATTGACCGTACCAAAACTTAGCAGGCAATCCTAGACCACTACTGAAAAAGTAAATTGAATGAGTTGTAGATGGGTAAGCATTAGGTGTTTACAAAGTGCGATTGACCCTGAAGAAATGGTTAAACAGCATACAGCAGCATCAGGAGAAAGCTGAAGATTCGAAAAGTAGCAAGCTAAAATCTGCGAACTTTTCTCTCAGGTGACCTCGCAACTAACTGCGAGCTACTTTTCTGCGAAAGCCTTCTGCCAGACTCACCAGTTTTGTATAAATTTTGTAATTATCATAAGTCAGACAAGACATGCCTTCAACAATAAGTTTCATAGAAGTTTGGATGAATTAAATCTTACCACAAATATATGAAATGGAAGGCCTGCTACCACTTATTGGGGAATTCCCCGTTTTAACGCACGTTTATTCACATCACCAAAAGTTCGTCTTAAGGTATAGGGACTGGAGATAAATTCGTACTTTCAGAAATTCGTATAATGAGAGTTCAGATTATTGATGTTCCACCGTTGACATTCGGTGTGCAAATGGAATGCATTAAATGTTAAAACAACGATAACCCTGAGAGTTTTTAAACCAATTAGCGTTTCGATTGAACACGAGGGACTTTACGACTACCAAAGACTGATTCGTAAATCGTATCCCCATTGTCAGCAGCAAAATGTACAATCCTAAAGTGAATGCAATTCTTTGATATTCAGTGTATCGTAGCTTTCTTGGCCACAACAAAGTTGTTTACTTCCATGTTCCATGAATAATGACCTACTTTGAAGTTAAAATGCATTTTATATATAGATAAATACTGTATATACTTAAAATGGAACACAGGTACGATTGCATTGAAGCGCATGTTGGTACATGGTGTAGTTGTACTTTTATAGCTAATTCAGCTAATTCAGCAAAGCGAACATTAAAGAATGCAAAGAATGTAAAGAAAGTGTACATGTAGCGAAGTTGGTACGTGGCTTTGGTCCAACTTATAATGGATTCCGGTCATGGCCACATGAGCTTTTACTGCTCAAAGAAAGCAGTGACGCAACTATGTTTTGACTCGATGCCATGCGAGCTTCTCATTTCACAAAACAAGAGCTCAAGATCTTGCGTCACACAATTAAATTTACAAAATAAATTAAATCATTTCCGTATGTTAAGGCGGGAACCCACCAAGAAAACTTAAACTGAAGCAAAACAACTTTTTGAAACTGGAAAAAACACGTCGATGTCGTGCCTTGCTTGGGTATCACTTTGGGAACGTCCACTTAGGATGTTTGAATGCAAACGTGCCATCATGAGCATCTTGCCTTCGGAAACGATGTCTTATTTCACTATCGAGCTTGGTGGAGCAGATGGAGAAAATCCATACGAATGACGTCATGGATGTCTTCAGAAGGCCGAAGTTCATCTTCAAACGCTGATCCAAGAATAGAACGAATCTGACGGCATCTCGAGACATTCATTTCCTACTTTCACTCAATGTATGCTGACATGGTGATTTTTTTACGCCGCAAACAACTATGACACGTTTAATTTCAACGGCAAACAACTGCACACCACTAATTGACAATGCCTCAGATAAAAGCCAGATTTATTGTCTCGAAGTAACGAAATTGCCGCATACAAGCTCATTTTACGGGAGCTTAAATAAGAAATGCAATAAGATGCTCTAACTGCAAATCGATGATGCCAGAAATTCATTGAACGTGACGGTATATCGGTGTATAAAAGAAGCCAAATGGAATTGGGAAGCGAGAGAAGTATGACATTGGATGGAAGATCTACATTAAGCACATCTTCAGCGGAGTTTTGAAGATTTTAATTTAGCAATTCATGCACCGAAAAATTTAATCAGGAGCGCTCCGAGTTACGAATGCCTTCCGAAATCTCAACATCTAAGGTTTATAATGCGATGCATCAAGTAAATACCTGCCAATTTAGGAGAGTTTAACCTCCCTTTTTATTAGGAATTTACATTTTTCAATGCAGATCTTCGGAGATGCATTTGGAAAAGATGGCAAGTGGATGACAATACCCAAATACGTATCTACACCCATACATCGTGAGAGTAAACTTGCAGAACCATGTTTGACGAGTGAAGATGAAGAAGAAGTTAAAGGATTTCCAAAAAATACACGGCTTGGTAGAATAGAATTTATCTCTTCAAAGTACAGAATCAAACTAAGATTTTCAGTAAAAAATGTATTAATATGATTCGTGCAGTCATATGGCAGACCCTGATTTCCAAAGACTTCATGTGCTCATTTCCTGTCGAGCACTACTTCCTTCAGAAGCATGCTCTTATCAGCCTTGATGGTATCAAGCCAACGTGTCCATTGCCTTCCACATCCTCTGGTTCCTTGACCAATTCGAGATACATCACTGCTTTATCCAGTGGACTGAGGCACACAGGACGTGGCCAAAGTACAGAAGATCAATTACAACCTCGTTATCTTTTAATGATGTTCCTGGTTGAAGCGTTCGAGGACCTCCGCGTTTGCATTTTTTGCTGTCCATGGCACCCGCAGCAGCTTCCTCCAGCACCCCGGTTCGAAAACAAACAATGAAACATATCTACAGGGTGCTCTCTTTATGTCCCGGACAAAGGAAAAACAAGTATATCTTTAAAACGGTAAAAGATAGGATGATAATTCCTTCAGGTAACATCTAAAGTCGATCAAGGGCTATCTGTAAACCATATTTTATGCCATCCATTTCCCAATTCCTTGTTTTTGCAGATATCTCAGAAACCGCTGCAGATATAAGTCCAGTGTCAATTAAAAAGTTGTAGAGCGATGTCAAACTAGTCTAGTAAAGTTGTTTCGAGTTTCTGAACGAGCCACAGCGAGCTAGACATTTTTTTCCCACGAGCGACCATACACGCTTACGCTACACATGAATATGCATGACATCATAGCTTCGTGAACTGTAAACATTTCAATCTTGTACATGCTACAACTGTGTGTTCAGGAAGCAAACTGATTCATGTCAAAATGTCGAAGCATAATTTATCGACGGCTCGGGACGGGAACATTGCATTAAGTCAAATGTAACTTTTACGAAAACGTTTACCAACGCAAAAATGTGGCCCGTTCAGAATGACGAAACCAACTTTATTAGACTAATTTGGCATCGCTCTACAACTTTCTAATTGACACTAGAATCTTATCTGCAGCGGTTTCTGAGATATCTGCGAAAAACTCGGAATTGGAAAATGTATGACCTCGAACGCGACATTTAAGGTCACGGAAAATATAGTTTCCAGATAGCCCTTGATCGACTTTAGATGTTACCTGAAGAAATTATCATCCTATCTTTTACCGTTCAAAGATGTACTTGTTTTTCCTTGGTCCGGGACTTAAGGGAGCACCCGCGGTATAGTAAAAATACAACGAACGATGTTTTATAAGAATATCGTATCAAATTCATTTTTTTTCGTTTCTCCAGGCCTAAAAAGGATAATTTTAGATAAATTCAGTTCCACCCTTACCCTTGACAGATGGACGTTTCCTAGATGAGTTTTTGCTCCCCCTAGTCTGTTGGTGAGCTCGCATCGAGCGGTCGATACTTAAATATATCCAACGAAGCTCTGCAGAGCGTAATAGGGATTGCCAGTTTTGCATTTCGAAAATCTCTTCCCGAACGATTGAAAAAATGGCTGTCAATTTTTTGGATCACACGAGTATAATCGTGGACAGCATCGTCATGTGCCTCCTGTCGATATTGTTTATAACAATGATCGCCCTATCGCACAGTGACGAATTGGAGAGCAGTGCTATACACCACGCCATCATTTTGCTGGTCATCACGGCATGTGCGTACGGGATTCCCATTTCAAAGGTCCGAAAGGAATACTCACGAAAATTTGCTATTACTGCCTCCGTTTTCGGGGTTGTGAGCATCACGGTCTCGATCATCTATGAAATCGTTTACTGTAAGTACCGTATAAGGATCTCGGAAAAATGACGTAGCAGCGTACTAATGGCATACTGAAAGCGAGGTGCATGATGATACTCAAAATGCAACTGAGGAATAATTATGATAGAATATGGTGTGGTGGTTTTAGGATGCGAGGGCATCAGTGTTTAATCACCACTCGCGGTGTTGACAACTTGCTTGGCAAATACGACATGGCATAGATACGAATTTATGAACACAGTATAACTTCCGGTTTTTTTAAAAAAAGTCTATCATAAAAGTGGTTATTGTCAACATTTTCGAAGTCAGGAAAAATCTGTTTGTTTAATGGTACTGTGCCTGCAATGATGTAAATTCGATAAGGCTCGTGACATTTTTAACTCGTGAGAATTATCTATCCAAATCGATCTCGAAATGTGGGTACAGTGATAGGTGAATGACAGGATAGGAATAGTTTCAAATCAAAGCGAATGCTTATGTTCTTTCTTTTTGTAATTTGTAGATGTAGTTATTAAATCGGAAGGTTTTCCATTACTGACGATCATCGCAGTACTCCTAGTGGATTTCTTCGCAATTCTGATGACCGTAAAATACATCAAAACCAGTATAATACTCTCGAAAGAACAGCAGCCTACGCAAATTGTGGTAAGTAGAGATCCCGGAATATCTTACTAACAATTTCAATGCAAAAAGTCTAACGTGTATCTCACGCTTGAATGTGAAATTCGCTCGCTCTCAGCACATGCAACCCTACGTGAATGTGACGGCAGTGCCAGGAAATGTCTATGGTTCGCAGTATCCTACCCAGCCTCAGTTCCAGCCTGCTGCCCAAATGATGGTCGTTGGCCAACCAGTATACCAGCCATCTTAAGGTGCCTTTGGAAGAATACTCATCCAACAAGAATGAAGCATTTTTGACACAAATCCATTTATAATAACAACTTCTTTTAATAAATACTCGTGCATTTAACATTTAAATACATGGATATATATGTGTAATTCCTAATAGTTTAAAGCAAAAAAATGGGTGGCTCGCAGTGTATTACAATATTTGACGAAATTATTGGGAAAATCTGCAATCAACAGGGAAAGGTTGATGAAGCTTCCTTAACAATTATTGTGCCAATCGCATTTTCTCGAACTTTTGTAAGCTTTGCAAATCGCCCTTTAGCAGTCGTGAAGACACGCGTGGAAAAGGAATACATTGTAATTTAATTAAGGACATGTACTTCATATTCCAGTCATGTTAAATATCCGCGTACTAATTTTTATCTTGGAATTTACTAAAAACCTTATCCTCAGGAAAAAAAAATTGTGCAAATGGATTTCATTTTGAAGTGTTTTTTTACAATTGTGCCAACCAGTGAAAATATTTGCATATTGCCTTATGACAGCTAGGTTTTCGTTTAGAAATACGACTTCCATAAGAATACTTTGCCAATTTAAGTCAATGTTTACCATTCCTCAAGTGGTAGGAATAATATATAAATTGCTGGACATTTGGCAGTGGAAAAGTGTCCAACAATTTACACTATAGGCATGTTCATATTCTAACGAAACCCTATGTTAGGACAACCTGAAAAGCTCCAACAAAATACAAATTCCGTAGTAACAAGAATCAGATATTCTCCCGTTCAATCAAATACAATACAGGAAGACAATCCACTCATTTCTTGGGACCAAGTCAATTTGGAGCAGTCATTTTTCCAACAAACGTCGTTTTTCGAGAAGAAAAATAAAAGAATGCAATTTGCAAATGATCTTTTTTTTTCAAAAAAAAAATAAAAATAAAATAAAAAAGCGAAAGTGCATTCACCCAGCCTAAACGCCATATATAGCCATTGCTGTTTACATTAAGTCACTGGTAGCAGCTACCAATGTCAATGACTGCCTCTAACGATGTCAACTGAAGTTAACTGATAAGTTAGGGATTAAAACATCCGGAAATGTGTACACCGCGATGACGTCATAATTCGGGCGTTTTTCAATACAAACACCATCAGGGATAAACTCGCTTCTTCTGGTCCTATACTTCGTGGCATTTAACAATGAGGGGCACACGTTTCTGGACGAGCCAATGCGCATGCGCATGACACATTTTCTATCGATTTTTCGGGCCGGGGAAAGTCACAATTGCATGCCATCATGTCTGCGGAACTGGGAAAAAAGGAGGGGGGTTCTAATTTCCCGCAAGAATCAATATCAGTATCAGTTGGGCGAGTTAGGGATGGGTAACAACAACTGTTTTCATTTGGGATGCTTAATGTCTATTGCGATGAACGACAATGGCTTAACGCTATGTTTACACCTATTTCCTTTTTTCCCCAGAATCCAATCATTACTTTAAGAGTTTAGTAAAAAATCAATTACACGTTCATTGAAAATCGACAAGGATAACAACGGCAGCAAGAGAATGTGATAGGTGTCGGGAATATATAGGGGATGTAGGAAATGCGGTAATTCCGAGAAACGTTTACGAGCATGCTCATTTTTTTTTTTTTTTTTTTGGAACACTCCCCATCGTCATGTTTCAAGCAAAACGGTGCATTAAATCGCAGAGTAAAGCAGGATATAATGAAAAACAACGAAAATGTTGCAATTAACTCATAAAAGTTCTCTTGTTATGAAAACATTTGTTATATTATTGAAATACCCTGTATTATTGTAAACTCTGTACTACTGTAGGCCTATATGTAAAGTACATGCTTCTGTTTAATTTTATAATGCCAATGAAACTGTGATTTGGTCCTATTATGACCTTAAATGTTACGTGCCAATTATTATTATTATTATTTTTTTGAAATTGCATTTTTTTGTCTTCATTGTACATGTACAGTCTATGTATGCTTAAAATAAATTACAACAATTTATTTCGACTCAGAGTCCTTACATTTAATATATATATATATATAAAGAAATGTCATTTCCATGTCAAATTTATGCCAATAGAAAGACATTTTAAAACTATCGGGTTTCTTTTAAAAAAAATTGTTTATTTCAGAGTTTCAATACGCACGTAAAATACATACATATACATTACTGTATTATTGAAACATCAGAGTATGGATGGCCCATCAGTCAAAACTTGTTGCGAGCCTATGTGGTTTTCTGAAAATGACCATTTCCAATCACATTTAATCGTTTTTCTGAAAAATTCTTTTGTGTTTGTAAATTTCTGTTAGCTTAGTTTGCAGCTTAACAATGGTTGCCACACTGCCTGGCCACGCAGTCACAAAAGGGCGTTGTCAACATGAGTTTAAATCTTGGTTATTTTGAGCGCAATAAGGGTGCTTTCAAGCTTGATTATACATGTTGTATAGTTATTTTGTCCTTGAGTGCAATGCTTAATGTGCGTTTAAATTACTCATGTGCAACATTATAAATGCCACATAGCATGCACGGTTCTTTTCAAATACGAAGCGAGACAAAAGTCAGTAATGACTATCCTGTTTGCAAATCTCATAACTTATCAACAGTAACAGATCGTTATAGGAAGATGAGTATGATGAAAATAGTGGGAAACAAATAAAATACTTTTCGAACAATTAGCACCAACACGTTGCGGTGAGCAGCTTTGCTGACATGCAGTATATATTGTATACAGTATACTGCATACAAACATTAACTTATCTCGATTAATTTCATTACCTTGCCAATTGCTCTTGGCATATCTTCGGCAGTGAAAACTTGAAAAGTAAAATGCCCACATATTTAAAATATGATCCATCCATCATTAAAACTACTATTCCACCATTCATACGTGAAGAAACAACGACCATTTAATCCATGCCAACTCCGTCAACAACTTGGCAACATCGTGGCACTGTGTCATTAAACCTCTTTTAATCAATATGTCATTCAATATTCTGCAAACGAAAAGGCTAAGCCAACATGTTTGTTATTGTCGACGTAAGGCACATGAACTCGTCTGCATGGAACATATATGATATTTTTAATGATGCATGAGTCACAGTAAGACATTGCTCGTCATATGATTGGGTCTTTTTGGATAAAACTTCTTACATAAAAAATAATTTAAACGTAATCGTGATTCAAACATGTGAAATCATTCGATTTGAATATTTTACCTATAGGCAACGTCCATAAAAATGTCAACGCAAACGGTCAATTAAGTTTGAAGAATTTTCATGCTCGGACTCGTGCATTTTAAGCTCATTTCATAACTAAATAGCCTTAATTATAGTCGTATGACTTGTTTCCAACTTTATGCTAACCTACATGTAAACAACAAACTTGAAAACTGAAATTTAAAGCGAAGTCAGCCTCCAGAGCCGCCTACAGTGTACATTGAAATACATGTTCAACGAATTAACCTATACAATGAAAAAATTCAAGTTTCCTATTCATTTTTAAACTTGATGTGAACCTTTAACAAATGCATTATTGATGACTTCTAATTTTTGGGAAGTTTCTTGATAGTAGATATTTGTTTCATTTTTTAATATTGATTTTGAGACTAATGGTATGTAAACGTGGATATCAAACGTTGTAATTTGAAACGTGGATATCCCAGATTATTCGGCGGAATCCAAATGTTAAAACTGCCGTGAGCCAAGATCAATAAATCTGCATATACAGACAAGTACTGTAGAAGAAAATCTTTGCATTTTAAATTTTAAAGACATTTACATTTAGTTCCCATTATTATAACGCACTTTCATCCGTTTCAATTGATTTTTGATGTAATAAAATTTCCGTACTCTACAGGTACATGGTTATTGGTCCATTTTGTCATTTTGTTTCCTGGCAGTGATCAACTGAGAGAGAATTCTGATTTCCCTTTTTTAATTATAATCACTGATACATGATCTAAACCAAATTGAAACATATGGTGCGCTTTCGTAGCGACAGGCAACGCTTTAACGTCAATAGTTATAATATAACGTCGAACGTGAACATGCATACAAGAAAGAAGCCAGTTGAGAAAAATGCATATGCGTAGTTATGTGAGCAAATCTAATTTCACTTTGATAATCACGATCGATTCATTTGAAGATTGCCTGCACTTCAAAGAAGTTTAGAATTTCTGATTGTTGACATGCAAAAATGTGTAAGATTCAATTACTACACTGTGCATGTAACATACTGTACAACAATTTAATTGTTGCAAAATGGATTTAGATGAAAAGCATGTCTATCCATATAGTCGTTAGCCGTATTGATCACATGTCTCTGATGACACTTATGCATCATGCATTTTGCTTCAAAACATGATATACTACCTCAATCTGAGTAACGTACAAGATCTTGAAGGCGGAAAAAAGAAATAAGCTTCCTTAATTTCTTACTTGAAGTACATTTTCGCTAATATTAAGATACACAGTAGGTTAAGAACACCGATTTCTTCAGATAAGGTTCCACAAACCTTCTTTACCCTTTATACCAGTCAAGAATGATAAATGTTTTTACTCTTGATATTTCGTTTACAACACGCTTTGAGACCCAAGTAGAACGAAATTCAACGAAGCATTATAAAATCGCTGTGGGATTTCAATTTCGGAGCACTGGCATCACTGATGGGGTACAAATACTTTACAGTTTTATGTTGGTCTATTTCTGCACACTAGGACTAGACACCATTCGCAAGAGGACGTGCCAGCGTTGCCTACCTGGGAAGTTTACCTACGAGGGGGACTTCCTCCTCCACGAGGGGTCTTTAAGGGGGTCTATTCACCGATTTTTGGGGGCGGAGCCTATGAAATCCTATGGGCGAAATTTTGAAACTTTGATTTTATTGTTTAGTGTTATTTTTCAATATTTT
>JAQGBX010007310.1:0-11558 GCA_034698745.1 Megaphyllum sjaelandicum | reverse complement strand
CCCCCCTTGTAACCAAATGAAACCATCAGCCCAATCATGTGTAACCCAATTTACATTGGGCTGATGGTTTCATTTGGATACAAGGGGGGGGAGAGGGGTCAAAAATCGAACAAAGTGGTTACGTAATTTATGTACGCTCCCATAGTTGCAGTTTAGCAACGATTAGTTGCGAATATTTTTTGCCCAACACTGGTTCACACCCTATACGACAGTTACTGGAATCGAGTTCGTATTATCAGAAATTCGTATAAAGCGAGTGCCTCATGGTGAGGTTCCACGAAATAAGATAGTAAAAATTAATATAAAGATTTTAAGTTAATATTATGTACCAGTCAGCAAAATAGAGGAGCAGCAAAATAGCGATACGTTTCAACTGCAATCGTCGTAACAGGTATATATGTTGCTGCGAAACTCTTCCAAGTTTTTATACCAATGAAATTAATACAGAAGGAGGGATGAATAATACTCCTGATGGCGATCAATCAATCCCAAATTAAATAACGATGAATGCCATGACAGGATTGTAATTAAAAGTTTGGTGAGGATAGGCTTCCAGCAGTCTGCAGTATTTGCATTTGGAGCGAGAGCAGTACTGAAAAGCCAGACAGTGTCAACACCAGTTGACGTCACAGATGAGGTTTTGGCAAAACTGTCTCGCATTAATCGTAAATTAAAAATGTGTTGTTGTTTAATATCAATTGATTCAGTTGCATCGATCGACGCTAATGAAATTCTGGGCAATTGGTTTTCAACTAGCTATGTAGACTAGCTTCGCATCTGCAAATTTCCAGTAGTCTGAGTTGCTCATCAACGTAAGCTGGGTTTACACTAGGCCGCGTTTCGCGCGTCACTCGATCGAGCTTCCCAAATGACGAGCAAAATGGAACCTGATTCACTTCTGAGCCGCGCCGTTTTCGTACCTGTTTTGTGGGCGACGCAACCATGCCGCAGCGGATAGTAAAGATTTCAATTTTTCGCGGCTCTCGCGCTCAATGCGATAGAGGGCGCATGCGCAAATAGTTGCGGGCAAAGAAATGACATATTTTAAAGCATTTTGAGGTTTATTTATTCCGGGTTTTTTTAACCAAAAAATGTTAAATAAGTGGAATAAATAATAGAAGAAGTCAAATTTCAAAATTAATGTACGCATAGTGAACAATTGAAATACAACGAATACTTTTAATTTAAACTGCTGCAACGGTTGCAGTAACGGTTTGTAATTGTTAGATATCTGAAAAAATAAATAGATAACGTTATTTAAAAGGTAAATTTTCTTAATAGATAATATTAACGGCCGGTTCTGAGGAAACCTAAAATAAGCCCATTTGATATCGTTCACTAAGGGGCATTTGACAGTATGGCCATGACGTCATTTTAAGCAGACGACGTTCTACGCTTTAGTCTCGCACGTTACCCGCGAGCTTAGCAAAGCGATCACGCAGCGAAAGCGTGGCTAGTAACGCAAGCGCGATAGCGAAGTCTTGCGCGAAACGCGGCCAAGTGGAAACCCAGCTGTATTGAACGTTACATTAAAATTTGGCCTTTTATACTCTAAAAAAGGTGGACGATTTTGCATGTTTACACTTCAGGGTTTCCCAAGACCTGGAAAACCTGGAAAAGACTTGACAATGTCTGTAAAATCAGGGAATAATGGCTTATTTTGAGAAAGTCAAGGAAATTGAACGCAGTAATTGTGAGACGGACTTTGCCCTCCCGCCTCACATTCCACCTTCAGCAAATCTGCCAACATTCAGGGTCACAGGGCAACATGCCAACTCGACCTGAGCCGACCCTGACCTTGCCCCAAAGCTACGTGAAGCCAAGCCAAGAATGCCTTTTGCCCAGAGGCCATCACAGAGGTCACTAGTAACCTGTTCTTGGCAAGGCCAGCTGGGAACAGGAAACCAGCAGTTCAGAAGCTGGCTGGACCCTACACTGAGCAGATGGGTGCTGCTACCTGGACCAAAACACAAAGGAGAGTGGGATCTACTCTACAGTCCAGGACCAAGGGCCATATTTACCTGGGATTAAGAAGATTCCAAGGAATAGCAGCCGATGTTGGAGAAGACCTTTCTACATAAAAGAAACAGAAGGAGCCAACCAAAGGGAGAACTATTCTTGGATTTTAGTTCTCACAGTGGCACAAGAGGACAAAGGAATCCTCCGTCTTGGACCACACCCTGCTCGGACAAAGGAGTGCATGGAAGGTAGGAGTGGCCTATAGCCACCTACCACAGCTAGAGAGGGATAGATAAGAAGTAGCCAGCTACCAATAGAAGAAGGAGAAGAATAGAACCAGGAAGCTGCCGGCCTGCCACCTGTTAGGAGAAGATAGCAAGTGTTGCCTATTGCTACTTATGAGTCAGAAGAAGGAGAGAGGGAGCTGTAGGAGTTGCCACCACCACTACTAGCCAGTTGCTGTAAAATCAAGAAGACCGATAGGAGTTGCCGGACGCCGCCTATCCTGTCAACCGATACCGGAAACTTGGACACACTTACAGGATGTCAGCATTTATGCCAGAAGAGCTCCGGTATCCAGTTTGTGTCATGGATCGGATCGTGTGGTCGTGTGATCGTGCGATCACGAACAGGGAACTTCCGAGTCGTCAACGCGTGCCACGACGACGCCAGTCCCAGTGATTTGGACAGAGAGTTCCAGAGGTACATGCCGTGCCCACAAGCGTGTTGTTCTTAAGAGAAGCCCACACCGTAGCCTTTCGAGGAAGAGAGGGAAGCAGTCGCCGGAGGGGTGGAGAACCACGTCAAACCGAGAGGACGAGAGAAAAACGCCGAAACCAGACGAACCAGAGAGATCGCCCGGGATGCCGCGCGCCTGAGAATTAAGCAGCGCTTTGTTTTTGCGAAGGATGCAATAAACCTTTATTTTTGTTTCACCAACCCCACTGTCTTACAGTCATGGCGATCTAAATTTTTTTACTTCTACATGGCCCATTTTCCGTGTACAAATTTGCACAATTCTTTAGGGTTGCCGAGTACAAATTTACAAAACTCTCCATGTTTTCCGAGTACAAATTTGCAAAATTCTCTAGGTTTTACAAGTGCAAACTTGCAAAATTTTCCACATTTTCCGTGTACAAATATTTGTAAGACCTGGAAAAGTTTGGGAAATTAAAAATTAAAATTTCTGGGGGATCCCTTTACTTGGAAAACGTGGAAAAGTCCCTGATTTTACACGAACTGCTGGTTTACCTATACTAAACAATTTCTGATAAACATATAAAGTTAACCTGTACGGCATGTAAAGTTAATCAGAACGGCATTAAAATTCACCGAAAATTCTTTAAGCATTCTCGTAGAGGAAATTTATAATTTTAGTGCGTAACTCGGATAGAAAGAATAACGTTTGCAATTTATGGGCGTTATATGAAAATCGTATTACTAACAAGGCGCCAATAAGGGGCCGTTCAAAAAGGACGTCCTCATGACCCCGGGTAAAGGGAGTGGATAGGTTGAGTCACGGACACAAGGTGGACAGGTGGAGAAAGGGGGGTATGACCAACTCGGACGTCCACTCGATTCGATGAGTTGAATTGATGATTTTTTAAGATTTGAAACAAATAAAGATGAATTCAGATTGCATAAAATTTCTGTTCGCATTTAGGAACTTTTTATTTTACGAATTACTTGTTCTTGGGTCCTTGAGATTCGTAAAAATCACCAGTATATGGAAAAGTACGCAACAACAATTCATTTATTTATATATATATATTATTTATTGGCGGTTCGAATATCTAAAACAATGAAGTTTCGCAAAATGAAAAACAAATTCACGCGAGTTTTGTCTGAAAAAAAAAACAAAAAACAAAAACAAAATGTAAAAAGCTGTTATAATGACGTCACAAAAATGGCTTTATATAAAAAAGCTATTCAAGCTAGATTCAAAATTTACATTACCAAAAATAAAACGAAACAAAACGAGAGGATTATAAAACTTAAAACAATGACGCTCGTGGTACATGGATGAATATACGCGTAGATAAAGCCTATACTATTTTAGATATATTTTACTACTTAATAGGCGGAATATTAGGGCGTGTCAACGAAGGGCTAAAAAGCCTTAGCCAATTTCAGGAAGGACCAGAGGGATCTGCGCATGCGCCAATATACTAAAGATAATGATAATAATATGCGTCAAAATGGCTTTTTAGCCGTAGACTCAGACCTGAAATAATGGAAAATTTAGGGAAGAATCGCTTAGTTTGAAAAAGTCTGGAAAATTTTGATCAAAAGTTATGCCTCAGTGCCCAGTTGCAAACGTTTTGAAATTTCTCAGTAAAAATATGGATAAATTTCCGAAAATTATCAGCCGTTTTCGAAAACATTTGCAATATTTTAGCAAATAAATACTGTTGATGCAGTTTCCGAGGAAAATTTTCAAAATATTTAACAGTTTTGAGATTTGAGATTTGTTTTCAAAATTTTCTAAATTCGGCAATTTAGCCACTCGTTGGCTCGCTCTATATTTTATAGCTCGTACATGTACATGTAAATTTCTTGAATTATTGCTTCGGAATTTTTGTATTTATATAAAAAGGTTTAAACAAATCACGATTTGTTTTCGATAAACAAACCAAAAGTTTTCTTTTCGGAGATTTTTCTTAATATCTTCGAAAAAAAAAACTTTTAAAATAATATTAATAATAATCGGAGAACGGACAAATTCAAATACTGCGCGTGTTTATCCATATATTTTTTTTACACAAATTTGTCCGTTTTTTAATTTCGCATAAATTTGTGCATGAAATATGAAATTGAATTATTTAATTTTCAACTAAAACTTTGGTTGGGGGGATACAAACAAAAAAAATTGTCTTAAATTGGGAAAGTTTTTTGAAAAATAATGAAAGGAAATTTACACAATTTGGCACGAAAGCGAATTGCATTTTACAATTTTTTGTTATCGTTGTAAAAACAAAATGATATTGCATTATTAAAAAAAAAGAAAAATAACAAAAAGAAAAAAGAAACATGCGTAAATATTATTACATTTGAAAAACAATGAAAATAATGCTCTAAAACGAAACGAAAATCACTGCTGAGGCGCCACTCAGTGGCGAAATCAAGAAGCAATTACACTTTGACCCTGGGCCCTTAATCCTAGATCGCCATGCCCCGAACTGAATAATTGACCCAATAAGAAGGGACAGTTCTTGACCGGAAGTGACACCGATGTTGGACAATTAGTCGAACAAGTTTTTTCAATCGTGGCTAAAATTCAGGACTAAATTAGTCATTTTTGAAATTAAAATGACTGATTTAGTCGTTAGTCGTCAATCCTATCGTATAGCATTAGTCGCTAGATCGGAATAAATTAAATAGTCGATCAATATTTTAAATAAAGACAAAAATTTGGCAGATTTTTCAACAACAGGGCTACTTTTCAACAATTTCGCGAATTTGTCGACAGTATGGCGGATTTTTTCTGACATAACTTTTTGAATTTTTAGACAATTTCGCGAATATTTCGGCAATCGTGAACAAATTTCGGAATAATTTTGGAAAAAAGTTGCAAAATTGTCGAAAAATGCGTAAAATTCTGGAAAATTGGCAGCATTTTTTTTTGTATGAATAATTGTCGAAAAATGTGTAAAATTCAATGAAAAATTGCCGCATTTTCGTATTTTAGCCAAATTTTAGGAAAATATTGTTAATTTAAATTTTGGAAAACTTGCAGTACTTTCGTATGTTGTCAAAATTTTCGAAAATTTAGTAAAAATTAGCAGGCCAAATTTCGGAATAATTTTCAAAAAACGACGCGAACTTGACGGAAAATGTGTAAAATTCTGTAAAATTGGCAGTATTTTCGTATACTAACAAAATTTTAGAAAATTTGCAAAATTGTCGAAAAATATGTGAAATTCTAAAAAAAAATTGTTGTATTTTCGTATATTAGCCAAATTTTAGGAAAATATATTTTAAATTCTGGGAAACTCGCAGTATTTTCGTATATATTAGCCACATTTTCGAATTGATCAATCTATTGACCAATGCCCATCTCTGAGTGACACAACTAGTCCACTGGCACACTGACCCACGGTCAGTTCGGTCGTTTTTAACGTGTAATGCCACGAAGCTCTTTTTAATATAAGACACAAAAAAATTGGACGGTATGATCCTGTATTTTTTAAAATTTTTTTTTATAAAATTTGAAAGAATCGGTGGTACTTTCATCTACTTAAATCATTTCGTTTTTTTAAAGTATAGCCTCTTCTTCTTCTTTTGCCTGGTCAGGTGTTTGACCTTTGACCTCTTGTTTACCAATTGAAGTAATGCTCCATGGCGCCTTTGCATGACCTGGCGCTTCCGCACCACTTCTTCTCCAGGAGGGATGGACACGCTTTGCCCCCTCGACGGGCGTGCTTCAAGATGCTCCTGGAGCGAGTGGACTCTCCGATGCCGCACGTCTTGCTGCACGTCGTCCACTCTGACCACTCACTCACGTGGCAGTGACGAGGGCCTCCTGTAAAAATTAAAGTAAAAATAATGAGAAAAAAAAGATGATAAAATTAGAAGATTTATATTTTGTTGCTTGCCTGACCACAGATGGCGCTGATGCGATGCTATTTACAAAAAATATGGAACAAGGAACAAGGCCTCAAGGGTCTCAGCCCTTCTAAGGCGGGGATGAATGTGTTATGTGGATGGTTGGCAAATATATAAAAAAGTAAATAAAAATAAAAAATACAGCTGAACCTAATTATGAAGAAGTCGCTTTATATACGAATATCTGATACTATGAAATCATTTCCAGTCCCTTAAAAGGTATGGACGAATAATGTTAATTTCTTCGGCTGACGAATTCCGAATTCGAATTTTACAACTTTTGATCTAAGTTACGGATTTTCCAGTTACAGATTAAGCATAGGCTATATATAGACAAAATTAACTTTAAGAATTTAGACCTGCATGATTAAAAGTTGCTACACCTTCTTATTCATGAAAATAGGGTAAGATTCATTGGTATGAATCTTTAGTTTTATTGCTGAAGTAATATTTTGTCTGACTTCTGATAATACGAACTATAAGGTTTAAGCGAGTAAATTTTGACGTCCCTATATATAGGAAGTCGTCTTAACGAGGTTCGACTGTATGAAACTGTGATGTACATGTAATTAACTTTTTTGGCACATCCCGTGCTCAGTTATTTCAAATTAACTTGTTTTGACATGTTATGAGGTATACGGGGTGTTCCGTTTATCATGATTTGTCCAATATCGTTTGAAATGAATAGTAAATCGTAAAAGTTACCAGAATACAAGATTAATAATATCAACTTGCCTTTTAAATTATGCAATAGTGAAGGGGTCCCTTTGCAATTTTAAATGGGGACTCCCATTTTTTTGCAGATTGAAAACTTTAAACACAAGTTTTGTCTAAAAGATTTTTTAGGTATCATCTTAGATGTTGCTGTATAATCGATGAAACTAAATTTTGAGAAATATGCATTAATGCCAAAAACATGTTCCAAATAACAGTGTAATTCAATTTAAAAGGACAATAATTATTAAAAAATATAGCCTGTTATTTAGGGGGCAAAAGCAAGAGTAACGTCATCATCTTAAACATCCAAAAACATGTTCCAAATAACAGTGTAATTCAATTTAAAAGGAAATAATTATTAAAAAATATAGCCTGTTATTTAGGGGGCAAAAGCAAGAGTAACGTGTTTAAAAATCTCCATTTATTACCATGTTTGCTTGAACAAAGTCAAACAAAATGAAGAATACAATTTGTATTCATCAGTTAAAAATAATTATTAACTAAAAATGCTACTAATGCAAACAAAACACTAACCAAAGTTAGTTTACCAAATGCTCGAAATGGTGTCCCTGTTCTTCGATGCACTTATTAGTTACCTCTCCATAACACACTTTTTTAAGTTTCTAATACAAATTTCTCAAAATGTATAGTTTCATCGATTACAGCAGCATCTAAGATGATGCCAAAAAATGTTTTAGACAAAACTTGTGTTTTAAGTGCAGATTCATAATCTGCCCAAAAAAAAAATGGGGGCTCCTTCATTCTTGCATAATTTGAAAGGCAAGTTGATATTATTAATCTTGTATTCTGATAACTTTTACGATGTACTATTTATTTTAAAAGATATTGGACAAATCATGATAAACGGAACACACCCTGTATGTTACTTTTTTGTAGTGTTTGGGCCACCCATCGGAGGTACACTGTATGTTTGCATAATATCTGAACTGGTGTTTTTGAAATAACCACTCTGTAGGCATGTTGAGAACGTACATGTTATTTGCAATACATTAACACTCTCATACGAAAATCGCCTAGGATATGTTGATTTGCCATAAGAAGGAAATGCTCAAAGCACGTGCTCATGGAATGGATTTTGACCATGTGTCAACTAAAAAGGGAGCTCATGGAAATGTAACATGCAAACTACTGGATGCATGTAAAAAAATAGTCAATGGCATCAAATCGTCCATTACGCTAATCCGAGGCTGGTGTACGAGTCTATACCATTAGTTAACTTTCAAATAAATCTCATAAGTAATTAACATTCTTACAAAAGTGGGTTAAAACCAGCGTGTCCTCGCATTTTTAAACTTTTTTCTTAATTTATTTAGCACGTTTTGTAATTTAAGAAACTCGCAATTATTCGGATGAATTAATGGATGCTTGCATTTGCACGGGGATATTAATCAAATGAAATAGTCCGTTATTATTAAGCCCAAATACATTAATTCCTGAAATTCTTAAATCTGAGTAAGAAAAGGCGAAGATAATTTTTAAATTTCACGGTAACTTCACAACTGGAAAAATGGTTTTCAAACATAGAGTGCGCTGCGAGTTGAATTAACTTAGTGAGATTTAGAAATTAGATTATTCTACATGTTGTTAGTGATCGACGTTCTCGCTTGTTTTCGACAGACTTTTGCTACTCCTCATTTTTCGGCAGGGCGTAAATTATGACCGATCCCTTTATGAAATATTGTTTTCGCATTACATATTTATGAGTTATTCGATAAAAAATCCAAGTGGGTAAAAATAAACGAGAAGTTGATTTACATTGAATGGGGCAGAAATTGATTGGTGCGAAGGAGGACATTAGCATTTTAGCGAGGAAGTCAAGAGGTCAAGAAGAAAACAATTCCAGGAGGATGTGCGGAAAAGAAGTCGCATGTACTTGAACTTATTCGAAAGAGGCCATTTGTCAATTCGACACGACACAGTCGATTTATACACATGTACTTGCATTATATGAGAAAATGACGTGTATAAAACATGTTTTTTTTTATTAGAATTTCTCCCCTATTTCCAAATAACTTCTGTTTAGTGTTTTGTTTAGTCGTAGTCGTATTATTGCTTTAATAAAAAGTTATTTGGAAAAAAAGGGGAATTTGTTAAAAGAACAACATGGAATTGGTTAAACACGCGGCATGTTAATAACACGTGTTTAACATATTAAATGTGTATAAATTATATATACATGTATGCATAACGTGTCAAAAAAAACTTATTTGCAAAAAAAAAATCTTTTTACATGGTAAAAACGTTTTAATGCAAGAAATTTTTCTTCAAATAAAGTCGAGTCCATGCAAGATAATGGCTATGTGAAATGAAAGTTAAATAATTTAGATAGAGCATGGGTGTTCCATACATGTTCATAAGTATGTTTATGACAGTTCGTGAAGCAGGTTAAACGTGTTCACGTGTTATCTTTTAGAAATTCAAATCAGTATCAAAACACCTTATACTCTTAAATGTCTTTGATTGCGGATTTTGGGCGCCATTTTGACCTCTCGAGTGGACGGGGAAATTGTCAACTGTCTGTCAGGTTAGAATTTCCAATAAATTGCGAGCGGGAGCAGCGACAATGAGCGTAATTTTATCGCCAAATCTCTTCCTATTGACCTAGAGGACAATATTAACGTGACCTTTTTTTTTCATTTGGTCATTCGAATCGTAACAGTAATGAGAGCCATTGTTCTCGATCGCATTTTTGGAAGTTCGTCAGCGGCTGGACTAATTGTGCGTGTAATTAAATTTCCACCTAATTGTCACATTTTTCCTCCTCCACCATTTTTCTAGACGTTAACCGAATGAGTTAGTAGAGCGAACTTCGCATTTTTAATTGGTTCATGAACCGGCATAAATTCGAGCCTTATTATAGATGCATTTTCACCAAATGTCAAGTAAATATCAGTCAGATGTTGACCCAATCGAGTGTTCCGTAACGAGGTCACAATCTGGCGTAATGGCGGTGCAGGTGGCGCCACCTGCGTGGAGTGTTTGCTGTGTGTAGTTCGCCTGACTGTTGACTCGCATGGCCAGGGATGGCGCTGATGGCACTCCTTACGCGCGAATATGGGAAAAGCTTAACATGAGCCTTCACCCTTGAAGAAATGTAAATAGCATGAGTTAAAATCGAGTTTTAAACATTTTTCTGTCTCATTGAAATCGTGTATATCTGAGACTTCTGCTGAAAATTTCCACGTTGGCCTCTTTGACATGCAACATGAATCGTCAAATTTCGCCAACGTATACTAATTAATTTCCGTAATAACCGCGTAAGAAAAATAATTGCATAAACACATAATGGGTATAACATTTCGTTGAAGAGGTGACTGTAAATGTCAAACTATACTATAGGAATGCTTCATTTTTTTATATATATTTTTTTTCAAAATGAAGTTAAAAGCCCATTTACATGTACTTGTATATTCAAAACAGATAAAAATCCGGAACAACTGACGTTTGACGCGTGCACTGCCAGGCGGCGCCACCGCCTAATTCCTAGCCAAGTAATTAACCTATACCAACACGCCACCTTTTAGCCAAATAAATAAAAATGCAGATTCGATGCTCCGCAAACATAATTTCGGGTCAACTAAATAAAGATCGTCGCAGATGGTCAACAAAAACTGGAAAATTTAGGGAAATTTTTCGTTAAAAAATAAAAGGTCGGAGAGGCAATGAGCCTTCACCTTAACCATGAATTTTGCTGTGTTTGAAAATCACGAGGAAACGAAATCGGATAATGTATGCAAATTTCCAAGTAAACAATGGCCATTTGTTTGCAAACGCCATCTATTCACGCTCATGTAAATCACTTTTTAATGAACCGTTCATTTACAGACAGAATACCCTGTAAGTCAGATTGGTGTGCATAAAACATATTTAAAACTAGTTTGTCACAAAATATGCCTTTGACTGATTCAGAAGGATGGCAATCACTAAGCACATCAGCGTTATGCCGTAATGTCATCAAATGTTTTTTAATTTTTTTGTGATTTTTCAACTCGATAACAAATGTGAAATAACCAAAAATTTCTTTTTTTTTAATTCAGGCAACTGTATATATGAGGTAGTTCCTTGTACGGCTAGCATAAGTTAGATTTACAGCGTATATAATCATTTGTAATTAAATGATGTACATTTTAAAACAAGTTAGGGTACGAACACAACAAAACTTCTAGGAAAGAATGTTACTTTTTTTTACCACTAGCGCCAACCAGCGGGAAAATATTGGTAATGCATTTAAATTACCGATGGTTTGCCCGCTGGTT
>JAQGBX010007309.1:0-11558 GCA_034698745.1 Megaphyllum sjaelandicum | reverse complement strand
GATAGCCGACCCAGGAATCGAACCTGAGTCTACCGAATGCAAGACGAGGATGCCAACCTCTAAGCCACCTTGCTGTTGTTAATATACCTAAATCCTGATAATTGAACATAAAGTACCTAAATTATGACCAACAAAGTACATGTACCTAAATCCTGACCAACAAAGTAGCCTAGCTACATGTATTATACCTAAATCCTAACCAACAAAGTGCATGTACCTAAAACCTGACAAACACACAGTACATGTACTGTAGACCCAAGTCCTGTTCAACATAACGTACGTATACCCAAGTCCTTTCCAACACAAAGTATCTAAATCCTGTCCAACATAAAGTATCTACATTAAATCCTGTCAAACATGAAATACAATGTATACCTGAATACTATTCAACATAAAGTATACCTAAATTTTGACCAACATCAATTACGTAAATTTTCACTGTAATCGTACACCCCGCACACGTTTGAAAGTACGTGCGTATTTATTATAAATTCTACCAATTCTCCAGTTGCATTTACTCATTTATTAACCAATGACTAGCTGGAAGGCCCGGCTTTTCCCGGGCTGTATTTAAAAACTCAGCTGTAACCTATATACATGTACCGATAGTGATGCGATATCAGCATTCACGAAACTTTATATTGAGTGAGCTCATGCTCATCTAAGGGGCCATTCAAAAAGGAGTCCTCAAAGTTTCCCCAAAAATGGGCTCCCCTCTAACCCCTGTCCGCATTGTATCCCCCCCCCTTCCTCTATTCGGACGTCCGAAAGTTTAAAAAAAATTGTATTCGCAAAACTTTGGAAAATGAGGAAAATTTTGCAAATTTGTACAGCAGAACTCCAATTATCCGAACTCCTACTATCCGAATCGCTTTCAGAAAATAAATTTAAAACGGAAACGTACATACACTGCGATTCGCATTGGCTGCCCGAAAACTGATCAAGACAGTCAAACAGCTTACTTTGACCGAGATGCTTAGCAAACAATGAATTTCATTTACAATGTATATGTACTAATGTACAGCACTTGTAAGTACATTATACGCTATTTAACATGTAAAAGTGTTGACTTTTCATTTAATTAATTAAAAATGCATACAGTACCAAAAATGAGCTCTTTTTCCTTAAAATTCATAGTATATGTACCCTTTTTTCGGAAAAAATTCAATTATCCGAATTTTTGATTATCCGAATGGGGTCCGGTCCCAATTGATTCGGATAATTGGAGTTCTACTGTACTCTGAAAATGGGCCCCGAGTAAACCATGTAGAAGCATTCAATTTGGATTGCAACAACATGACTACGTTGAATTTCCCTTAGTTTCCCAGGTTTTCCAGGTCTGGGGCCACCCTGCAGTTTTTAATGAGGTACGTTCTACCGTAGATGATTTGCAGAAAACGTAAGCATTTGCAAACGAATTTCAGCGCCCTCTAGCGGGCCAAAGTTTTATTTATTTGAATAAATGGTGATTCAGTCCCGCATATTATCTGCTTTGAACGGCTCGTTTTGCTTTCGGGCGCATGCACGGTGTTGTAAATGGTCGGAAAAGATCAAGGGACGAAAAAGGCCGATTGTTTGCATCCGTCCATAAAATGCAGTAAAGGAAACGTTTACTTAAGACTTTAGCAGAGTTTACACTAAGTTTAACCTGGCGGATATTCGCTGTGCTAAAGGAGCTATTTAATAGGCAGGCTGTAATCACGCATTGTAAAAGTTGAAGGAGCGCCAGGTACATGCGCGCCGATGACCTTAAAGGTTATTATACATGTACGCTCAAATTTCAGGCTGGAAAACGTTTATTGCTCGGGATCTAACCTCGTGCCCGAAAATAGTTGCAGAAAAATATATGAAATAATTCCTACTGGTTTATATTCAAAGCGCGCTTAGGAATTTTTTTTTTTTTTTTGCCAACGTTTAGCTGAGAAATTCTTGAGTTTTGGTCAATCGTTTTCGCCCAGTTTTTCTTGTATACGCTTACAAGAAAAACTGGGCGAAAAAGGTCTGGTTAAAAATATGCTAAAGCGTCACCTAGAAATAGTTTGGTCGATGATGCGCATGCGCAGAGTTCAGGGTTCTACAGAAATTTCGTATTCAACTTTCCTGCCTTTTACAGGTTTTGAAACAAATTTCCATGACCGAGGCAATGTCAAAATTGATGCATGCCAATGTTACCAACCACCATTTTACCAACTTTTGCCAACATGCCAAAATTAGCATGAGAAAGCTATGAAAATCTGTCTGCAGAAAATGTGTTAAGTTTTGCAAATTTGTGCTCGGCAAAGGTTGAACATTTTGAAAATGTGTTTTTTAAAAAGATCTACCCTCGAAAGGTTGAAAATGTTGCAAATTTGTGCTTGTGAAACCTTGGAGAATTTTCTAAATATGTACAAGAAAAACGTTGCAATTTGTGCAAATGTGAACTCTGAAAACGTGTAAAATTTTGCAAGTTTGTTCTCGGAAACTGTTGAAAATTTGTACTGGGAAAATAATAAAATGTTTGCAAATGGACCCTAATTAATTTTGGATTCTGACAACATTGATACGTTAAATTTACCTGACTTTTTCAAAACAAATCATTTTTCCCTGACTATTCCAGGTCTGGGGGAACCCTTAAGTTGCTAAAATGTTCTGAAACAGAAGCAGTTTCAATTTTTGGACCACAGGGGGATCAACTTTTGAAGAAATTTTGTGAACGTCTCCTTAGGAAATATGCTCTAGATGCTAAAAATGAGACTGACAGATATATTTCAAGAAGACATTTTAAATGTCTATTAATGATTTCGTAATTAAAGCAAATTAAAAACTGATTATATTCATTTAAATTAATTTTTTGTTTTGGTCCACAAATATAACCAATTAACCCAAGTCTTATGAGCAATCTTTTTCTAAAAGAAAATTTCATATTTAGACAAACTATAATGGATCAAAAAATATTGGGTTTGGGAGTAAGAACTTCATGGTGCATGTGCCCAAGGGCCCTCACAGACTGCGGAGGCGCTCTTCAACGTCCTCAACAAGGACTTTCCAAGAATTTCACGCAACGATTCGTCTGTTTTGATAAAACCCCTTTCAACGGTTGAAGCCATGTGTTGAAACCGTCGTTCCGGTGAAAAACTGTTTTGAAAAGTTGGAATAGTGTGTGTGCGTCAAATATATACAATACAAGTTCGCAGGCTGCCGAAATAAATGAGGCAAAGAAACGCAAATGGAGAAAGGCTCGCTGCAGGACCAACTACCGTCCCGTCCCTTTTTGCCTTTTTCTTCTTAATGAGCTTAACACACTAAGGGTTTGGCCGCCAAAAGAATTGAGTGACTGTTTCCAACATCTCCAAACTGTTCGTCAAGTGAGCGGTCTACCTTTGATACCATTTGGGGCAAACAGGAAGCGCAGATAAGGCAGGGCATTGAGTGAGCTAACGGGATAAGACAGGAATATTCAACAACTCATGAGATGATGCATTTTTCATTTATCTACTTTGTCATCATCAGCAGCGGCGGAAAGTTCATATTTCTATTTCCATTCGAGAGTTAGAAGAAAAAATGTTCAAGGAGCTCGAATTTCACCCGGGGAAACGTATTGCTTCTTTCAAAATGTCAACGAAATTTAGCATTATTTGAACAAAAAATCAACCGGCTGCTTTCACGAAGACCAAAGTTGCGGTTTGTGACAGTTTCATGAAAGTTTGTTGCCAGCCACCAATGTCCAGAAGTGCATTTTGGAAAGCTTGTCATAAAATGGCATCTCCGGAACAGCGTGTTTTATGCACAGCAAACTGGAAAAGGCAATAGAATGCAAAGTAAAGTTGAATTTCACTCGGGGAAATGTATTACTTCTTTCAAAATGTGAACGAAATTTGGCATTTTTTTTTTGGACAAAAAATGATCCGGCTGCACAATCCCGAACAGCATGTTTTATGCAAACTGGAAAATGCAATGCAGACTAATGTTTAATTATCTTTCGAACAGAACTAATTACAGTCCATGCTGTACTCGAGTCATGATGAAAAAATTATTAGCGTGAACTCGGATGTAGTGTTGGCAGAACAGATTGCTTATATTCATTACATCTTACAAGGTATGTAAAATTTGGCTTTTCACACACATCGAACAGATCCGCTTACCGAGCAATAAAAGTGGCATTGTAAAAAAAGGCTGAAGTTGTGCAAAATGTAATTCAAATTGCCCTCTGTAAAGTAGACAGAATGCGAATACATTAATTTTGACGTGTATTTTGCATAGAATATTTGGCACATACACAGAGCGTAGGTGGAGCCCATGCATGATGCTAACTGCATATGGCATTCATTTCTCATTTAATTGTTGTCGGATGACTTCATGAGTTGTCTAACGAAGATTGATCTGTCTATTTTCTCCTTTTTTATTATCTGACAGCGCGGATCTCAACTTTGTATTTACACGGATGTACAAACGCGTAGACTATTGTAATAAATGAAAACTCCTTTTTATCTCGTTATTTTTTGTTTGCTTGTTACGTGCGACGATGTCAATTGTTGCTTTGACAGCCTTCTGAATCATGCAGTCATGCTTATTTTTCGAAAATATATTGCTGGTCGATAAGTTTCCAAAAAATGTTTTGAAAAAGTCATTGGCATTCCGAAACGAAATGATTAATCCACGTTATCCATAAGTAATATATAGATAATCCTTAGTTACGTACAGGTACAGCAAAACCTCATCAAGAACTCGCTTTAGACAAATTTCTGATAGTACGAACTGATTTCCAGTCCCCTTCCTATAATAATATCACCTTATACGATCTTAGGACAGGGACTGGAAATGAGTTCGTACTATCAGAAATGTTTGAATAATGTTAATGTGTTTTCATAACGTTAATTTCATGTTTAAGACTGATTCCGAATTCGGATTTTAGATGTACAAATGTTAGAGTAAAACGAATGAAGTAGCCTACTGTTGCCTACTTGGGATTCGTCTTAACGAGGTTCGACGGTACATGTATATCAATAAATGTTTTGACAAGTTTTTGAATCATAAGCCCATAATATAAGCCCATAGATTTTCAAAAAGTTTTGAAAAAGTCTTTCCGTGGATGTCATTGCGAATTAATCGAAATGATTAATCCAAGCTAGAAACTGATGAATGTTAATTAATATTAATTTGATGGTAAAATCGTCGCGGCACTTTGGAGGTTCATCCGGTCTAATCTCCTTTCCGCTTTCATAAACGGAAGTGAAAGTAGCATTGATGACCACATTCATCAATCTAATGTATGGCCACCATGTCCAAATGGGTCACATTTGATTAGAATAAGTCGTACCCAGATAAGACTTTGCGATTGTTCATTAAAGCAATTCGCAGCTAATTATAATACAATGTCAGAATTAAGTGCTGTTGTTGTTGCTGGCTAATTATCGGCAAGATTTGGCAGTTTTACATATGCGTTTCTAATCTGATATTCTGTTTGCATCAGCGCCATGAATAAAGATAGGGTGCGGGCGGAGGGCCATACAACTACCTATTTTTCGACAAATGCATGTATTAAGAATGCAGAATAAGCCTGGAATTTCAAATTAAGAAGAATTTTATCTAGGCAGATTTTTATTCCGTTGTACGAAGCACAAACCGGAAATGGAAGGCCATGATGGACTTTTGCACATAATGGCAATCCAATAGTTTATAAACTATAACATATCAGCAAAAGTTTTGGAAAACTTTGTCCCCATGTAGTGTTCGTTGCTATGTATTTCTTTTTATGCTATTAATACATTTCTGTATTGTGATAGTTGGATATTTCCCAGTTAAGTATGTTTAGTTTTAATGATAAAAATCTATGTTCCAGATAAATTCCAATATGGTTAACAACGATTATTAACCTAAATGCTGTTTTTCTCCATGAAAGAATTTTTCCTTTATCGAGTATACTTTGGTATACTCAATAAAATTTTTAAGTAGTTTATTTCGCTATGGCATAAATTTGATAATTTTTTAAAAAAAGTAGCGCTACTTCTCTATGGGAAAAATGAAATTTTTTTCGAAAAAAGTATCTTATCGCCATGTCCAATAAATGTTTTGTAAAAACGATGGTATTTACGTGTAACAAACAATATATAGTGATGTTTCATCTATTGTTGCAAAATGTTTCTTGTTCTGGAATAGTTAAATCTAGCTGACATATAATGTGTACGGGTACCAAGTGTTGAGTTAAAATGTACAGCTATGGCGGCCCATGGCATGGGCCTAATAAAATAATTTTTCGACAGACACAAGATTTAATCGTCTCATAAGCATTTTTATTCTATAATATCTATGAAAAAGGAAAACAAACAAACCATAATTTACAAAAAAAAAGTTTTACATTAGCTAATTTTCTGTATAGTCGAATATCCACATCCAAATTGGATCTGGGTTCCTATTTTGCAAAAAAATGCTTAAGAATATATTACACATCACGCATGACTAAAGTCAAAAACCACAAACAGTTTCATCTTTTGTCGTGACCTCAACCCATGCTGCACTCACGATCAAATAAAATTTCTTCTTTTTACATAATTAATGTACAATTCATGGTTGTTAATGATTTCTATGTACAAATGGTCAGTGGAATCAATTGCGACTGGTGGTGTTAATATTTAACGATCAGTGAATAGTTTCAACGAAAACTAACAACGAACATTAGAAAAAAAAATCATAGAAAAATACATGTGAAGAGAAAATGCGAATGGACGTAGACTGCAAAAGCTGGAATTTGGATTGCTGAAGCGGGGAAAAACTAGATCCCAGAATTATTTTCCAAAAATTCTGAAAATCAAGTTTTCTGAATGAAAACCAAACTCATTTCCTTTTGAAATCAACTGATCGGATATGGGCCTATTGCTAATGCGATATATATTTTCAATAACATCGGGGTCCAACAATAAAGTTTTTGTTCAGAAACTGTCATTTTCATAAATAAACAAAGTGATGAAAAAACACGAAATAAGGCCAACAATATAGCTACTGTCTAATGCATGGCGTAGTCTATTTTTAAGCTATAGGAATAAGAGACATTGCCGACACTGTCCACCACTGTCGAAACCACGTTTTGAGATTCTACCAAACAATTTCCAAGTATTGCATAAGTCTTGTTTAAATGGTTACATAGGGCCAATGGGGGCGGGTGGTCTAAGGGGCGCCCCATAGCTGGCATTGGATGATGGCACATGAAGGGAATAAAGATGGCCCATCTGGAAACGTAGGCCTAACTCGAGTCGAATTTCAAGCGTTATCTTTTACCGCAAGGACATTCTTGAAAAAAAGTTGGCTTTTTCGCCGAAATGTCGAGCCACTCCTGGAACTTCGAGAGTATTGCCGTCGAGGAGGAGTTCCGTCATGTTTTTTGCGGTAAATAAATAACGCTTCAATTCCGAAAAGGTTCTTGACAAATCAATAACGATAGTGTGACAGGATCTTGATTAAGTCTTTGACCGCCCTGGTTGATATCCAACCCGAAAATAGGTTCAGAAAACGATAATAAATATATTAAAAAGTACAGATACTCAACCGGGAGAATGATGGCGTGGGACAGATTACAACATGTTCATCAGTCATTAATGGTGAGGAGGCTGTGGAAAGATAAATCAAAGCATGGCGTCCAGCAGTTCTTTTTTCAATTCGAAGCACTCACACGGTGAGAGGAAATGAGAGAGTCCGCCAGAGAGTTGGGTTGTCCGAGCGTTATTTTGCTAGTTTTTCTGGGGTAGGGACTGATGGGACTCTTGGAGTCTATGGATGGACCGCTGCTCCCAGCCTCTGTCCATACATGGCGTAGGGTGAGAAATACTGCGCGGGTCCGTACCCCGGGTGCGGGGGGAAGGGGGTGAGCGGCGCTCCTGGCATGGTCTGCAACGGGGACTTGTAGGGATGGTACCTGCTGGCCGAGAGGGAGCTGACCGGACTCAGGCTGGTGGGATAAGTCCTGTGGAGTCCTGCTGGACTGGTTAGGGATGGGGCCATGCTGTAGTGCAGATGGCACGCGCCAAGGCTGACGGCCGAGGGCAGACTCAAGCTCGAGTTCAGGAGGGGCAAGGCGGAGCTGTCGCTGGCGGACAGGTTGGTATGTGTCCTAAGGTGCTGCAAGAGCTCTTCGGAGGTGGTGAAACGCTTGCCGCAGTAAGTGTCACCGGCTATCCAATTGCAGACATAGGGCCTTGGCGTGAACATGGAGTGAGAGTATATTCCAGAGCCCAGGCTCATCATGGGGTTCGCGCCACTGCTCACCGCCAGGCCGGGGATGAGGGACAAAGAGGACATGGGACCCACTCCGGGCATCCCCAGGCCGGCGGCGGCCGCGGCCTTCTCGTGGTTGCACTGGGTGCAGCCGCTGGGGCACGAGGCCCCCACCAGTTGTTGGGCGTTCTGCATGCTTAGCTGACAGTTGGTGCAGTAGGGGTCCCTGCAGATGGGCACCAGAGTGGTGCCTCCGGTCGCCGTCTTCACCCGGGCGTAGGCCACGTACGGCGAAAGGGCGGAGGTGGGTGGGTAGCCGGCTTTCAGGGGGTTGCCTCCCTGGGTGGCGATCCCGGGCGGGTAGGAAGGGTTGGAGGAGGCCGCGTCCACGGGCACGTGGCCCACGACCTGAGTGCATCCAGAGCAGTTGGACAGCGAGCTGAGGACGCTGTTGGGGGGCAGACCAGGGATCAGCTGGCTCGACTTGTACCCCAGGGGCAGGTGAGCACTTAGTCCATCTTTGGGCATTCCAGACTCGTGGTGGTTCACTTCCACGAACATGTTGCCGCAGCCGATGCTGATGCGGTTGTGTTGCGAGTGATGGCCTGAAGACGAGGAGTTCAAGGGATTGGTGATGGCCGATGTGACCGACGTCGTGTCCGACGTTTTCGCCGTGCTGTCTGTGGAGGTGACCGGAGAGGCCTTGTCGCTGTTCACCGAGCCAGTGCTGGACACCGCCGGAGAAGACGACTTGGACGTCGGCGTCCGGAAGCCACTCTTTTCCGTGTCGCTGCAGGCTTCCTCCTTCTTGATGGACTCGTAAGGTTTGAAGGAAGATTTGTCCTCGTTGTGAGGGGTGGATTTGTCCCTGGATTTCTCCGACTCCTTGCTGGATTTCTCGACCGGAGGAATCAGGGACTTTGTGCCTGGAGTGTCAGCGCCGATGTTGCTGCACGTCTGCGCCAGAAGGGCCAAAGGACTCTTTTTGGCATCCAACTGTAGAAGGAAAAGAAAAAAAAAGTTGTAGTTCTGATGTATTTACTATTGCACGAAAATAAAACGAAATAAGACCTATAGATAAAGTTGTGCCAGGAAGTCTCAAATTGTCAACAACAACGTTTATAAAGATAAAGATATCTCAACTGTCTTTATAAACTAAACTCTCTACGTATATAACTTGAAAAGTTTTTTTTGGGTAATCTACGCAATGGACCTCTAAGGTTATCGCACTCATGGACTTGCGTATACATGTATATATACTTGAAATGCATTGGGTTACAGCGCATGCCCTTTCGCAACCAATTTAGTTAAAGTCTAATTTAGAAAAAGTATGCGTAAAGTGCAAGTTTTTTGCGCAAACTTTGCAAAGTACCTTTTTGGGTTTCATGCAAAGTCAAGACCTTGCATTGGTATATGCATGTACTTTCGGCCGCCCGTACATCAAACTTGATTGTATACGGACCGTGGAGTATAAATATGAATTTTCATTAAATAATGAATAATAATTTCTTAAAAGAAAACAGGACGGTGTAATTTTTTTTAAACGATGATAAAAAACGAACCAAACATGCATATTTCCGGTCATGTTTTGGGATAATGCGCGGCACCCATGTATCATTTCCAATTACATGTATAGAAAAATTTGAAATGGACCAACATATATTTGAAAATGTTGAAACTACAATTTATAGTAAGTAATACGAATGAATGCATTATGCTGTTAAGTGCAAAACTGAAGTACAGTATATTTTTTTGCGTATTTCTATACTTAAAAAAACTTTTGCAGAGCGTATACATAAGCCTAATCGACGACCTAACTTTCAGAGTTGAAAATTGTCGGCATGGAGTTTCTTTGGGTCAATTTATAGGCTCCGAAAACTTTAGATATCCTGCGCTAGGACCCCTTGATAAAATTATCAAAAATGAAATAAATTCAAACTCACGTAAGAGCTATTTCCTACTGGATGGTGCCAATGATGGACTTGTCCACGGGTTGATTGCTATATAAGCGAAATTACAAAACACTTAGATAGGCGATATTGGAAAAAAATGATGCAAGGTGTGAAAATGAAGCGAAACGTAGTAAAGAAAAAAAATTAGGCCTAATAGAAATTTGACTAGAAAAAATTAAAATGCAAAAACAATTTACAGCAAGCAACCCGTGGCAAGAAATGGTCCATCGTGGCTCCAACTATAGCACGCAAGTACAACGCGTAGAATATCATGTAAATTGTCTCATAAACTATACATTACGCAGATCTGCGAATGCCAAACATATGAACTTTCGCACATGAAAACATGTATCTTTTAACACGCATCAGGTTATCTTTCAGGGCCAAAGTTAGCCCATCAAAAAAGTTGGACTTTCTAAGGGAAAATCCCATTTGCGAGAGTTCGTAGTTTCGACCACTCAACGGCGCTAGAGGCTATACGAACTCAACTTCGGCAAGTTGAAGCAAAACGGAATTTCCCATCGCCGAAAAATCGAAAAATTTGAAAATAAATTGCAGTTTGCGTAGTTTCTCAAGTTTTCAGAGAGCTTCGTTTAACGAATAAAAAATACTTGAGAAAGTCTGTTGGGTTCGAAGACTTTTCCCCAACGACTTGGTTCTGAACGAACTTTGCTGCATGCGATACCAGAACCCAGATGGGACATGCAGAAAAAACTGACTAAAAACTGGTGAAATATGACTAAAAAACACCCGTTTGGTGGCACATCTCATTAAATTACTACCAGATTGCATTTATTTCTCAATCCACGATCAGTACTGTCCATAAAGGAGCCAGCAAACGAACTTTGCAGAACCAGAACCCTGATATAGGACATCAGATAAAAACCGACTGAAATTTGACTAAAAGTAACCAATTTTGCAACGGCCTCTTATTAAATTACTATCAGTTTGTTTTGATTTCCCATACACGATCAGTAATGGCATCCATATAACGGAGTCACTTTTGAAATTCATTTTTTTTTTCAAACGCAGCGCAGTTATAGCGCAACAAAACGCAAGTCGCGCACCAACGAAACTCTACAGTCAAGCTCAAAAAGTTCGGGGGTACTCACCGTGGTCGGCAGAGGCGACAGGTACTCGGGCCGTAGGTACTGGTTACCACTGGGGGTCAACATTTTCAAATAGTTTTTGTCGTAAGTCACGAACGGAGAAATTTTTCTCCTTGGCGCAAACAAATCCAACGTTATCTCGGGCGTTTACGCAGGGCAAATGCAGCCTGCGTTTCTATCTTGTTTTTGCTGCGCGATCTGCGAAAATTCTTATCCGAACTGTTGCTGCTCCAGAGAAAAAGCACACCGACAATTCACCGAATTTCCTCCTCCTGCTCCTTGCGTGGCGGACGAAATCAGCGTGGGGAAGTGG
>JAQGBX010007308.1:0-11560 GCA_034698745.1 Megaphyllum sjaelandicum | reverse complement strand
CATTCTTCCCTGACTTTTCCAGGTCATTCTCAACTTCCCTGACTTTTCCAGGTTTTCCAGGTCTGGGGGAACCCTGTGTTATTTTCCAGTAAAACATTGCTTTTGAATTGCCACTATGGGGCATTTATGTACATGTAGATGAAGAAAAAAGGGTGATTAGAGTCCGCATTCCTAAACGGGCACTTTAGGAAATGACGTCATTTAAAAACGGAGCTATCACGTGTACAAAATCCCTTCAAAATATGGCACTGTTTTTAAACCATTTGACGTATTCCTTTTGCTTATCACTGAGTGATAAAAGTGCAAATCGCAAAGATCCTGTCTGCAAGTACCCCGGTAGTAGTACGTGTCTTTGCGAGAAAAACTGATCCCCAGGATAATTTTTATTTATTAATCTTGTTCAGTTCATGGCCCACAATGTCTACCATTTATGGGATTCCTCCAGAAATTTCATGATCAACTTCCCTGACTTTTCCAGGTTTTAAAAAAATTTCCCTGACCAATATATGACAAAGTCAAAAATTGATATATTTTGCAAAAATCGACACATGAAAATATTTTTTTAAAATATACCAATGACGATTTTGAAAATTAACATGGAACATTTTTTAAAAAATTTGAAGTTTGACAATTGTTAATTCGGAAAAAATGTTGAAAATTTGTTCGCTGAAAACTTCCCTGACTTTTCCAGGTTTTAAAAAGAATTCCCTCACCAATATATGACAATGTCAAAACTTTACATATTTTGCAAAATCGACACAGCAAAATATTTTGCAAAATTTACTAATGGCAATTTTAAAAATTAACATAGAAATTTTTTTTTAAAAAAACATTGAAATTTGACAATTTTGAATTCGGAAAATGTTGTAAATTTTTTCGCTGAAAACATGGGAAATTTAACAAATTTGTAATCTGAAATCGTGGAAAATGCTAAGAATTTGTTCTCGGACAACGTGGAAAATTTTGCAAATTTCTACTCGGAAAATGCGCCCTGAGCCAACCATGTAGAAGCATTAATATTTAAATGCAACAGCATGACTAGCTGAATTTTCCTTTTTTCAAAATAAGTCATTCATCCCTGACTTTTCCAGGTCTGGGGGGAAATCCAAGCTTGTCGAATTAACAATCATATTTATTTTTCAAAATATTGGCACAACTATCCAAGCTTGTCGAATTAAAAATCATATTTATTTTTCAAAATATTGGCACAACTATAACATACATTAAGGCTCATATTCCTTCACTAGCTAACACCAATGCATAACACTGCAGCACAGTGCTCACTTAAGTCATTCACAGCAAAAATTTTAGAAAAGAGTTAGCAGGCACCTTGCAAAGCATTGATAAACATGATTAAATAATTCAGATATCTCATTGGTTAATTGGCTAGGAATCCGTAAATCCATTTGGCATACTAAATTTCTATTGGGTTTCACCAGTATTGTACGAGAATATATCCTCCAAAGGCAGCGGTCAAAACCAATTACAAATGTTAAAGATAATGCATTACAAAGCAATTTGCGCAACAAATGTTGCTGATGCAGTAGAAACTTTAGTGGCAGAATCCATTTGTTTGGAAATCCCAACAAGGTACCACTTCTCACCTTCCGAAGACTCCGATTCGCTAGCATATGTTATGGGGATGTCGAACGAGGAAACTGCATCTGAAATAAGATGTGATAGTAATCGAGCGTGAGAGGGTCTCATCAACAGTAAAACCAGTAGAAATTAGACTTTTATAGACCAACTGTACACGTACCTATGATAGAAGCTAGACTTTTCTGATTTGGCGTGCTCTTAAATAATAGGACATTCCCTCGAAGAGGAGCGCCTCCATTAAATTTGGCAGAATCAATAGCGAGCAACATGGGCAAATTGCCCTCGACCGATCCAAAAAATCTATAATGCCGACCATCTTTCAGCAGTTCCACCCCTACAGAAGGTGTGGTCAATGCACCTTCTGCACTGGACATCACTTTAGCCTAAAACAAAATAAAATTAAGTCAAAAATCTAGGAAGAAATGTGCCGACATTTGATTTTACAGTGCAGTAAAGTACCGTGATGCCAGCAGCAGCTGCAAGAACAGGGGCATTCACCAGATTAACTCCACCTTCTCCACACTGCTCCAGAACTCCGACCAAGCTTGAAGTTAGCAAAAGATTGGCATCTTTGTCCAGTTCCTTGCCTGAAATGTAAAAGAAATAACAAGGTTTCTTGTTAAGGAAATAATTTAACTACATCAGTGGCTGTTCAGGGTTCCCCCAGAAATTTCATTTTCAACTTCTGTCTTCATTGACTTTTCCAGGTGTTTAAAAAATTTCTCTGACCAATGACAATGTGCAAAATTGACGTATTTTCCACCATTGGCACTGGAAAATTTTGTATTCGGAAAATGCTAAAAATTGGTGCTCTGAAAAAGGGGGAAATTTTGCAATCTTGTAATCGGAAAATGTGGAGAACTTGTAGCCTACTCGGAAAATTACCTAGAGAATTTTGAAAATTAGGAGGCCTACTCGGAAAACGTGGAAAATTTTGCAAATTTGTACTTGGAAAACATGGAAAATGTTGCAAATTTGTACTCGGAAAACGTGGAAATTAAGTTTTGTAAATCTGAGCTCCGAAAATGTTGAAAAGTTTTGCAAATTTCTACTCGGAAAATGGGCCTTGAGCTAACTTTGTAGAAGTATCAATTTTGGATCGTCATGACTGCATTGAATTTCCCTGAATTTTCCAGGTCATTTTCAAGTTCCCTGACTTTTCCAGGTTTCCAGGTCTTGGGGAACCCTGCTGTTTAGTTATGAGCATGTTTGGATATTATTAGCTAAGCAATGTAAAAATAGTGGCAAATAAAAGCATGCAAATGTATTAAAATGAGAAAATTAAAGATATAAAATAAAAGCATAAGTATTACCATATTTATGAACCGTGATGGCGATTTCCTGCTTGGGCTTGCAGGAGGAGATGCTAGAAGCCATTTGCCCAAGAGCTTTCACAAGTGCTGCCCACGATTTCCACTCCACCCTCATGGCTTCATTAAGAGAAGGTGCATTTACCTATTGTGCGAGATGAAAATACATTTGAAATGTTTTGAAATTCCGATTCAAGTAACTGAAGTAAGCTACTTACTGTGCCATAAAGGGGCTTCCCTTGCACAAAGTCCACAAATTGATCCGCAATTTCTTGAGCCACTTTCACTTGTGCCTCGTGCGTGCTTGCCCCCAAATGTGGCGTGCAAACTACTTTAGGGTGCTTAATTAGCTTGAACTCTTTTGGAGGCTCCTGAAAAATAAATTGATTCATTTGAAAATTTCTTAAAATGTGTTTTTACACATAATCGTCCTTAAAATCGAGCCGCCGTACCTCAATATACACATCTACTCCTAGCCCGCCACACTGGCCAGACTCTAAAGCTTCGTAAATAGCATCGTCGTCAATTATTCCTCCCCTCGCCACATTCACTATCCTGACGCCTTTTTTGCACTTTCCAAAAACATCTTTGTTTATCATATCTAATGCACGAGAAAGTGGAAAATTTATTTTTTAGTTTAAGAATGATAATCTGGCAAGTAAAAAAATAATGAATGCTTCACTTACTTTTAGTTTGAGGTATGAGCGGTACATGCAGCGTAAGGAAATCTGCTCGTGGCCATATCTCCTCTAATTGGAGCCACTCCACTCCAAAGGTGGCACTTTCTTCACTGGACACGAGAGGGTCGAATCCAATTGTCTGTGTAATGATGAATTTTTACGTTACGTGGACAAAATCAAGAAAGCCCCGATGCTTTTTTTTAAAATGTTACGTACTGTCATGCCAAAGCTCTGCATTCGGTGGGCCACTTCACGACCAATTCGCCCCAGACCAATTATTGCAAGGGTTTTGCCATGAAGCTCGTTGCCCATATACTTTGCACGGTCCCATTTCTCTTCCTTCAGCGAGGTGCAGCCTTGAGGAATAAACCTGTGTGAAATTTCCGATTAGTAACACTAGACCCTTCATTAACTTTCCAACATATCTGAAAGTTGGTTGGTGCTATAGTTACTCGAGGTTTTCACGTCGTAGTTTAAATTGAAACGTTACTTGCCTGGACATGGAACAGATCATTGCACAAGTGTGTTCTGCCGCACTTAAGGTGTTACCACTTGGAGCACTAATAAATTATGAAATAGATTTTATGCAGCTGTTCATTAAGTTACATTGTTTCATTATTTTTTGATAATGCAGACAGTAAAAACAATTTTTTACTTGATCACAACGACTCCATTTTTGGTAGCAGCTGTGCAATCTATATTGTCCACACCGACACCAGCACGGCCAATTATCTTCAGCTGTTTAGCTGCATCGATGATTTCTGCAGTTACTGTTGTTCCAGAACGTACTATTAAACCATCGGCATCCTGCAAATAATTATGAAGCAGCGAGAGTTTAATTTTGATGTCACTGCTTTTTTTAATTCTTTTCTTATTAAAAAAAAAGGTACACATGCTGTAAACTTGGAAAAAAAAATTTTCTAACCCATTTATCCCGGAAAAATAGCCAATTAACCATAAATCGTTCAACTCAAGAGGTACATACTTTTAGCATAATAATTAGCTTGTATTAAGGTTATTTCTTTATTTTGTGATAGATTTTTTTGTAATGCATTAAAGTGATATTATAAATGTAGTTAAACTTAAAAATGAATAAACAATTTTCAAGGTATTCATATACATTTTTTGCCAACTGTACATGTACACTTGGCAAAAAAAAGTATGGAAACAGTATGAAAATTACTGTTTTCGGGAAAAATAAATGGTGGAGATCTTTCAAAGTACATTCATAGTAACTAGTGCATGGATTATGTAACAACAACCAGAAGTTTTTAAAAAATAAATAAGTTAATTTTGAATTAATAAAAACGAAAATTACATGGCAAAAGTATGGAAACACTCTCCTAGGACCTATACTGGTAGAATTTGCTAACTTGGTTATTTTGGTCATTTTGTTATTTTTTAACCTAATAAATTATGATGATTTAACTTCTGGATATGAAGACTACATGTAACTAGTTTATCAACACATTGGTGAGTTCTGCAGAAAATTTAGTTCATAATGGCTTAAACTAAACGAGTTTTGGTTTGCAATGAGAAAATAGTTATTCAAATTAATTTTAGTGGAAATTTAATATCGAGAGTTGGCAAATGAATTGAAAATATCATGTATGGCAGTATGTAAAATCTCAAAAAAACAAAGAAGAGACGGGAAAAGTCATAAACAAACTCAGAGCAAGCAATACATGTAAACTATCTGTGAGGGAAAGTGACAAGTTGTTAGATTTGTTCTGAAAAATATAAAAAGATCTTTATAAATGATTGGCAAACACATTGCGTCAGAATCAGGGAAAGTTGAGACAAACTATCAGAAGTATTCTAAATTATCCAGATATAAAAGGACCATGGCTGATTTGTAACTCTCAAAATGTAATACTCATTTTTATTTTTTTAAATGTTTTCCTATTTTTTGAAAATGTTTTGTTTTTACATGATTTTACATATACTACACATGCGTTTTCAAATGAACTACATTTCATTTCCCTGTGAACGAGAAATATATATAGTGTTCACAAACTTTTTTGCAGTGGAAATACTCATTTTTTTCCCAATGCTTTCCTATTTTTTGCAAATATTTTGTTTTGTTGTTACATAATACACGCAATGCACGAAATATAATACATGTGCGTTTTCAAATGTACTAAATTTCATTTACCTGTGAACGATTAATATTATATAGTGTTCACAGACATTTTTTTGCAGTGAAATACTCATTTAAATTTTTGAAAATGTTTTCCTATTTTTTGCAAATATTTTGTTTAGTTGTTACATAATACATGCGTGTTTTCAAATGTACAACATTTCATGTACATGTGAACGAGAAATATTATATTGTTTACATACTTTTTATGCAATGAAACACTCATTTTTTTTTAAATGTTTTCCCATTTTTGCAAACTTTTTTATTGTTACATAATAAATGCAATGCTCTAAATATAATAATGCTTGTGCGCTTTCAAATGTACTACATTTTATTTACCTGGAATTTCGGGGCTGGAAACGAGAAATATTATTACTTTTTTTTGCAGTGAAAATACTCATTTTTTAAAAAATGTTTTCCTATTTTTTGCAAATGTTTTGTTGTCACATAATACATGTGCGTTTTCAAATGTACTACATTTCATTTCGGCTTCAAGCCCCTGGCTTTGCCTAGTTTTGGATTATAATAATAATAATAATTTACCTGTGAACGAGAAATATTATAGTGCTCACATACGTTTTTTTGCAGTGAAATACTCATTTGTATTTTTGTAAATGTTTTCCTATTTTTTTGCAAATATTTTGTTTTGTTGCTACATAATACATGCAATGCACTAAATATAATGTACTACATTTCATAATTACCATGTGAACGAGAAATATTATAGTTTTCACATACTTTTTTTGCAATGAAACACTCATTTTTTTATGTTTTCCTATTTTTTTGCAATGTTTTGTTTTTACATAATACATGCAATGCACTAATATAATGCGCATGTGCGTTTTCAAAATGTACTACATTTCATTTACCTGTGAACGAGAAATATTAATGTATAGTAATTCACATACTTTTTCTGCCAAGTGCATAGGCCTACTGTATGTTTAAATGTAGTTGAAAATTCCTTACCTCGATGCTCTTCAAAATATCTGGGATGGACAATTTCGGTTTGTAAACCACTTGAATGTTGTTTTTCTCCAAAATCGAGATGCAACTTTGGTCAATTTGATCAGTGATCAGCACTTTCTTGATTGTACGGTCCATGGCAATTTACAGTTGGAACTGTCGTTGTAAAATGTTGCTGTTGGAATGATGTTTTGCGAGGTATTCAACCGGCTTCTTCACACTGCCCAAGGTGGTTTTGCCAAGCAACTGACCTCGATTTTACCCTCCTCTCGATTAAAATGCGGAGTCTAAGTTCAAGGTCATTTTATCGGCACTGACGTGGCTTCTGTTTGTCGTTGATAGAAATTTTTTGGTAAACAACATTTTTGAGTAACATTGCTGCAATATATGTTTGTTTTTCTACCCAAGAAATTTCGTATGTGATTTCTCAATTAATCACAGCTATCAGCTCTTGCGCAGTTCGATGTTGAAAGATATACAGTCACTGTGAAACAACTAGTACATGACAAGATACCATAATTTTTACTCGCTATTTTCGATTTTCCGGCCGTATAAATTTTCCCATTATTAATGACAATTTTGAAAATTAACAAATAATTGCTTTTTTAATTTTTTTAATTTTTTAAAATTTGAGACAATGACAATTTCGTATTCGGAAAATGTAGCAAGTTTTGCAAATTTGTAATGTACTCTGAAAATGTTGAAAATTTATATTTTTTAAAACGTGGGAAATTTTATCTACGGAAAACGTTGGAAATTTGCAAATTTGTGCTCGGAAACTTGGACAATTTTGCAAATTTGTCCTCGGAAAACCTGGTAATTAAATTTGAAATTTTTTCCTCGGAAAACGTGGACAGTTTTGCACATTTGTACTCGGAAATTCGTCGAACATTTTGCAGAATTTTACTCGAAAATTCGTGGAAAATTTTGCAACTTAATTGTACTAGGAAATTCGTGGAAAATTTTTGCAAATTTTTACTCTTGAAATTCGAGGGAAATTGTACTATAATTTTGTAAATTTGACCTCGGAAAACATAGATAATTTTGTAAATTTGACCTCTGAAAACGTGGGAAATTTTTCAATTATGTCATCTTAAAACGTGGAAAATTTTGCAAATTCTTACTCGGAAAACGTGGACAATTTTGCAAATTTCTTCTCGGGAAAACGTGGAAAATTTTGCAAATTTCTACTCGAAAACCAAGGACAATTTTGCAAATTTCTACTTGGAAAATGAGCCCTGAGCATATTTGGATTGTAAATTAGAATTTCCCTGACTTTTCCAGGTCTGTAGGTACCCTGTTCGTTAAAGAGGGTATTCTAATTTCCATAAGCAACTTACAAGCTGTACTGTATATATTTTCTTATCCACTATTTAAAAGTTTAAAGTTACATGTACACATTTACAGGTATTTTGCACATGTCACGTGTTTCAGAAATTTCTAGCATACGAGTATAAGGAATTAACACTAACTTAAGATTTTTGTTAGGGAATCTAAAATCCATCCAGGACTTTGGTGCTAGAATAACAGTATTGATATTTTCCGATTATGTCCATTGGAATTATGCATAAAGATGTCACCAATGGAATCATCGAATCATTATATTGATAATTTTAATAGTTGGACTAAGCATTATCGCATCTTATATGTCGGAAACAGTAGTGAAATGACTTAATTTCATGCAATTTCATGATGGCCTGCACCACCTGTCATTGCCGTCCTGAGTTGGGGCTGGATCCAATAAAACGGATAAAAATTGAAAGTTCAGACAACTATTACAGCATTTAAAAATTAAAACATTTTTTTTAATACTATATGAATAAAATTCTAATTATATTTTCAAGCCCCTGGCTTTGCTATAGTTTCTGTTCATTATAATAATAATATAAGTTTAAAAATATAACCAATAACATTATGCATATTGATTATAATAAGTGACATGCGCACACATTTGTTAAATGTGCAAAACTGGGTGCCAACAATATTCACCTTTTTTTAGCATAGAGCTAACAAATTCGTGTAGAAATTCTGCTAGAATAACAAAAACAAATTTGCATACTTTTGCAAATTATTAATTTTAAAATCTTATATTTTTGATAAATCCTTATTTGGCCCTATAAGACATTAGGAATATAGAATTTTAGGTCATCTGAAGAACATCCAGTGATCTAGATAACGCAACTCAAATACGTAATATGTAATCAGAAATGCGTATCAGGTAATACCCTGGAAACATTTGTAAAATTACTGCAAACATTTGGAGCTTTACGTGCATTTTACCATAGTTTAAATGCCCGTGAAGCTTGCCAGGGCACCTATTGGAAAAAGGTAGGCTTATTATCATTTGTAAATTGCCAACATTTACAGTGGCAAACTAAAAATGTACTGAATGTACACATAAAGCAGTTCTGAAAAAAAAAAAAACATCTTACCAGTTTGTTTCATGAGTACAGCCTTTTCTAGAATCCAATTCTGTTCGATGCCCAACCAGTGTAGAGACTCTAAATGCAAGACAAAACCTTGTTCTGGCACAGTTTGATCACCTTCAAACAACATTACGTTCATTTCTACAGTTATCGTGTCGTTTCGTTCTGCCTATTCCAAATCAAAAAATTAAAATTAGTACATCCCTTGCAAGCTTTAAAGGGCAAAGGTGTAAGCAGTTTATTCTTGACAAATAAGTGATACCTGTCCTTTATGAATGTTAAAGCGTCGTTTAGCACACAGGGTGCCTGTGAGTGGGTTCTCCACCCAGACAATGAATGGCTCAACCTCTTCCTCGTTAATGTTTTTTCGCCAAATGAAGTTCGGTGTTATGCACAACTGAATCCGAATCAGGTCGGGTGTTAGACGGTAATACGTCAATTGGCTTTCGACGCAAGGCAATGACTGGATCCAATACAGAATACGTCTGGCTGGTTGTTCATTGTTGAGCAGCTTGTCTACATAGTAAAAACAATAATTTGTACGCAATTACAGGGTTCTCCAGAAATTTCATTTTTAACTTTCCTCACTTTTCCAGGTTTTAAAAACATTTCCCTGATCAATGGCAATGTCAAAAATTGACGTAATTTTTAAAATCGACACAGGCAAATATTTTTTGCCAAATTTGTACAAATCGAGTACAAATTTGGCAAATTTGCACTCGAAATACATGAAAAATTTGGCAAATTTGTCCTTGGTAAACGTGGATAATTTAGCAAATTTGTACTTGGAAAACGTGGGAAATTTAGAAAATTTGTACTCGGAAAACGTGGGAAATTTAGCAAATTTGTAATCGGAAAACGTTGGAAATATTGCAAATTTGTACTCGGAATCCTTGGGAAATTTAGCAAATTTGTACTCGTAAAACGTGGGAAATTTTGCAAACTTGTACTCGGGGAAAACGTGTGAAATTTTGCAAATTGGTACTCTGAATACTCCCTGACTTTTCCAGACGTACCCTGAATTAAAACTTGAAACTGCATTAACTTTTTGAAAAATAAAAGAGTAAATTTTACATTTTATAGTATCAGAGATATAACAAGATTTGCAAACTACATAGGTTCAAATTGGATTGCAGATGGCTCGACTAGAAAACTCCAATTCTGTACCAACCTAAATAGTAGTAGAGAAATTAAGCACTTACTTAACTTTTGCAGCTTCCAATTCTTCAGATCCTGCAACCTGATTCCTTTTTCAGCGATTATGTAATAATAGCTGTCATCTAAATTCTTCATTTGGCACAATGGATGGTCATCTGGCCAACAAGCATGCTGCAAACATTTTTGTAGACACAACACTTGAATGGCAACCCGTGACAGATGCTTTGAAATGGCGATATCAAAGACAGCCCTCAAAATTCGCCTGGCATTCTAGGTAAAAAAAGGGAAAAAAAAATATTATTTCAAGAGCAAAGTGAAACATCATAATTTAGGGCACAACTACAAATGCATTGTCAATGGATACCTGAACTGCAAAAACCTGATCCAAATACAGCGCGGTGTCATTAATATTGGCCCGAGCCAGGTGTGCCTGCACCAGTATGGCGACTTTATTCAAACCAATTTCAGTTTTCATAAATCTAGAGTGACAAGCCTTTAGTTGCACAAGTTCTGCGCCTTCATTCGGACGAGACTAGTAACAAAACAGCTAATGATGCTCAGATAAAAAAAACGTTCTTGAAAGTAAATCTCCTGACATCGCCTTACCTTCACTTGCTCATATTCTTTTGCTTTCGTTAGCAATTCAATGATCTTCCCAATTTCAGAGCAACATTCGATGCTCTGGCTAAATATCTTGTTAGAAAAAGATACAAACAGGAAAATTGAACCATCTGTATTCTCCAATTGTGAGGACTAATTAAGGCACGTACCTTTACTGTCTGATGCAAAATATAGGTATGACTGGCAATACGTCCAATGTCTAGTGATAAAAACGTTTCCTGTACTTTATCAAATTCTATCATTTCAGCAGCGTGCAAAATAACTGCTGCATTAATTATTAGTTGTCTGCACCTGGACTGGAAAAAAAGTAGCAGTAAACAGAAAACAGTCAAGAAAATTGTCATACTAGTATAGGTATGATAGAAATAAGAGAGTTGATTGGAAAGTTCGCATTTTCACATGGCGGAAGATGTCTGGGGAAAAATGTTTTGCACACTATTTTTCAACATACAGTGAAACTCAGTGAACATTAAACAATTTTTTTTCGGCCAAAATTTATTCCCATAGAAGCCCATGGTAAAATTTTTCTATACATTGAACTTTATGTAGGCTACTACGAATAGATAACCCTTTTCAGCGGCCGCCCCTTTGGAGAACGTTGACGAATTGTTGGTTTGTAGAAAGGATTTTAATTACGGAATTCACATAACATAAAAACTGATT
>JAQGBX010007307.1:0-11560 GCA_034698745.1 Megaphyllum sjaelandicum | reverse complement strand
CTGAGGTCATCTGAAATCGTTTTTGAATGTGTTTATGCAAATAAAACACAAATAAGTGGAGCTTCCTATTATATGCATGCTCGATATACTGCACGCTTTTGGCCGGTCCCTTCGGGTGCAGATTAACGAGATTCGACTGTACATGGATTGGACGTCCACAATGCAGCAACTATCGACAACAACCACTTTTCCACATGCCAAGTGGAACTGTAACAACGCCGTTGTCAATGGTTTGCTGAAAACCAAAACTCTACTGAGGGGTGGCATCGTGGTTTTCAGAGCTTATTGGCCATTACAATCCATCCATCTGGAAGTTCTTCGAATCTTTGAATCATCAAACAACGACATGCCGGACAGCAGCCACAACAGCAAAGAAAAAGTATTGCGACTGCACTGTAAGAATAGCCAGAATTGTGCACAGATGTGATAAAACTTCACTGACTGATCATTTGCATAATTAGACCCACAATCTTAATTTCTGAATATACCGTATCTGTACATGCTATGCTGATTTTCTGACAGAAAAAAACTTCATGACAGAGATCATAATGAGGAATTTTCCGTAAATCCACTGTTGTCCTGTCTAACTTCAAATTAGTGCCACACCCAAACATCAGTCTAATTATCTTCGGTGACAACGTCCTCATCTTATCATCAAACCCCATCACCACTGAAGATTAATTGTAGTAGCAGCAAATTTAGCAGCAGTTTACACAGGTAATTAGAAATCTGCAGAGTCAAGAAAAGGTCATCATCCCTCAATCTCATTTCACCTAAAGCAAGTTCCCTTCCCAAGGTAGGATCACTGCAGGTAGGAGTTTTCACCTCTCCTCACATCTGCATTTTACCTGAGCTGATAACAAGCCTACTGATTTATCGAGCTTTCAGTGTTGTGTGCCATAACCACGGGTAGCGGATTCTTTCAAGAAAAGGAGAAATTTAACACCATGGATATGTTCTATATGAACGAAAACACATTCAACAAACAAAAAACTCGTTGGAGAGTACCTGAAGGAGAACAGCTATGATGTCATGAATACCGCTGCAAAAGAAGAGATAGCCCTAGCAGATAAGTCGAGATGATGACAGAGACCACTTTTGCACCAGTGCAATTACTGATGGTGGTTGTTGCAAATGTAGCTACGGCCATGGCTACAATGCTTCTAACGAAGTTGCAGTCATCATTCGATCTGAAACTCACAAAGTAATTTACATGAGTATGAAAATTAAATTGTGCCTCATCTGCAATGCTTTTGAATGTTACCGAAGACTGAAACATAGCTATTTTTGCTGGAAGAATTGAAAGAGCCCATCCACAGGAATATATATTTAATTCAATTCAATTCAACTCAGTACCCTACTGTCAGCAATTAAATGCCATATGGTAGGGGGGTCAAGCACATTTTTAGGAGAAAGCTCCTACATCATTTGCGACTTAGTCATCATTGTTAAATTGAACTCGAGTTAAATCCGAACTATCGTCAGAAAGATTATTCCAACGTCTAATCGCATGCTAATAAAGCTCTATCATTGTTTAAGGCTTGCGATACTTGAAGGACTTGCATAAAATCAAATGTATTCGCCTGATTGGTGATGGAGATCTCAAAACGATGGTTAAGGTCCGGAACCAAATTTCTTATGGCATGTTTCCAAAATGTAGTGTGCCAATCATGCATTGCGAAGATACTAGAGGTCACTTGAGAAGTTGCAAAAAGACACACATTCCATGGACCTGATGGCAAGGTGGCAAGCCATTACCTGTTAAAGAAAATTTCAAAGCTGGTCAATGAAGCCAGGTCAGCAATCAGAAATCATGCCATTTCCATTAATAGTAAACCCACCAAAGATTCCCTTATTTAAAATTCCACCAATAATTAATCAAGAGTAATTCATGTCATTGCTCTGCAAGATGAATGGTGGCAAAAAGGGAAGACTTTGCATAGCCAACAGGTGTGGACAGATGAGCCTATGCTGCATTGCTCACCTTCCAAAATCTGAAAAAAGAACCTCAATCTAATTCAATAAATAAAATTGTGGGAAGTCCATGCAAAACCTATAAAGGATTCATCGCAAGTAGATCAAAAATGCGTGAGCGCAAATTATCATTGCGTGCAAATTGTAGAGGTCAAAGAAAGAGAAGGGGGAATAACTGCTATGGAGAACAACCAGACAAAAAAGACATGGACACTGCGACTTATGAGTTTCCGCTGCCCACTTGCAGACCATTAAGGTTTCAAGCAATGATGACATTCAGGAAATAACACATGCACAGTCGAAAAGCTCACGATGGAGATAAACGTTCAAGAAGGATCCCTTCATCATTGTCCAAGAATGGCGTGACAAGACAAGCCACGACATTATCTAAAAACTTAGTGAAACTGATTGTGTATTCAACAGCTTAAAAAACTTGTGGAATGTGGTGATGGCCAACAAAGAACACGCCATCGATGCTTACAAGGGTTTAAAGGGAATTAAAGTCAAGCATTGTGGACTTTTTATCGACACTAAGTACCCTTTTCCTTTGCCCCAGTCCTGATAAGCAAATAATTGATGATAGCTTGGTAGAGATAAAATGTCCATTTTCGGCAAGAGGGGCCACTTGTTTGAAGGATGTGGCAAAGACTAATAACACTGGAAATGCTGTGATGTATTCTTTTTGGTCTACAAACAACTTTGAATGCATAAGTGTCGCGAAATGAAGATTTTTGAAGCAACATAATTCCAAAGTTGTGCGAGTTTTACATGGATTGTGTTCTTCCAGAAATAGTGGATTCAAAGATGAGAGGTCGGGAATTCCGAAAACGACAAAGAATTTTGAATGCAATCCGTGCCAAACAACTGTCTAAGGAAAGGAAAGCCCAAAAATGAAAAGCTGCAGCACCTACAGAGAAATCCGTCAGCAGCGATGGTAGCTACTAAGAAGCATCTGCCAAGTCCATTGATGATTCGGATTCTTAAATTAATGTACTTAGTGCAGTTCCTAATAAAGGCATTAAATGTACCTTTGACAACCTTGCTGATGATGACACTGGTAGAATTCAATGGCCTAAGAGGCCTAGTAAAACCAGTAAGAAATTGAAAGTAATCTTCACTTAAGAAGTCTGCATTTCTGTAACTTATGACATTATCTGTACTAAACTTATTGCAATCTAAACAGGCAAATATCGTCATCAACCAGCAAAGAATAAGAAAAATTGTACGGCTAATAGAAAATTGCCAAAAAACTTGTGATCAACTCGACCAAGAAATAAACACCTTTCTAGAACCGCAAGTTCCACCCTTAAGTAAGTAGGCTACTGTACAGGGCTGCTACTGTGTTTACCTACAAGTACGGCCAAAATCAGTTTTTAATGAATAACTAATATACAGTAATTTGTTATTACAATTTGAACACGTTTTGATTTATAATAACAATAAAAGCTTCATCTAACATATAGCTCTGTTCTAATACATGTTGAATGATTTCAAATATTTTTACGTTATTATTGACCAATTACGTATGGTAATGTATATTTGGTTCCCAAAGCACGTAAGCTGGATATCTGCCAAGAAGAACAAGCCCGTGGTTCTCCTCACTCTCGATTTTCGTTGTACTCCACGTGTAAAGACCTTTTTCAGCGATCAAAAATAAAGTGAAATATTCGAACCTACTTTCGAGGGTGCCAAACTTCCGGCCACACGCCTCTATACTTCTTCACCTAAGCGGCAACAGCAAATGAAGGAGAAAAATGATGTCCTGCTGAGAAAGGGCTTTCTTCGCCCTATTGTTTCAGACTGGGCTGCACCTTCATTGCTAGTCCCAAAGCATGATTTCTCGGAGGATATGCGACTGGTCACTGACTTTCGCACGTTGAACAAAGTTACTGCTCCTGATTTATATCCTCTACTGCAGATCGACCAGTTACAGGCTGAAATGCAGGGTATGCCTTTTATGACTACCTTGGATTTGACCAGTTGTTACTGGCGAATCCCCATCGTCGAGTGCCAACCTTTCTTTACCTCGATCACCCCCATGGATACCTTTTGTTATACGCGTATGCCCATGGGCACGCGCAATTCTGCTGCCCACTGTCAGAGGGTGGTGGACTCGCTGCTATGTCAACTTCCGGGCCTAACTGCCCACATTTATCAGGATGATTTGATTCTTACCCGTGTTACTTTTCCCGAGCATCTCACAGATGTTACCAGTCTTGCACAAACTACTAGAAGTCAACTTTTTCCTCAAACGTGTCAAGTGCAAATTCGTTACGCCTGAGGTCCGTTATTTGGGGCACATCATTACCCTCCAAGGCATCTCACACAACCCTAATAAAATCTGCTATACTTGACTTGCCTTACCCCTTAGACGTTTCTCGCCTGAAATTTTTTCTTGCATCTTGTAAGTGGTTTGGTAAATTTGTCCAGGGTCTGTCCAGCATTGCAGCTCCTTTGAATGCCCTTCTAAAGAGAGATGTCCCTTTTCATTTGTCAGGAGTAGTTCTCCAGCTCCTCCACCTTATCAGTTAGAAAGTTAGATGAATGGTTAGGGCTGGCGGTGGGGTGTATGGGTGGGTTGTGGGGTGTATGTAGGTTGGTATAATCTTCCTCTAATTTTTGGAGATGGGAGTCAGTTTGGGTTTTTTAAGTGAAAAAAGATTACTTTAGGATTTGAAGTTTTGATTCAAATCTGTCTTGAAGTTAATTTATTTGAGTAGTGATTTGTTTTATGCGGTTTGGAATGTTAATCAGTTTCTTCGTGTTTTGATTGTTTGTCGGAGATATTTTGGACTATTATGGAGATTCTATTGATTGCCTGAGACATTTCGGTTATTGGAGAGGTCTGTGTCTCAGGGGGGCTGATGGCTTGCCTTTTGGCTGGGGGTATTATGAGAGAGGTAGATAGGCAGGAGGTAACGGGGGTATTAGGAGTCAGTTGTTGGGATGCGGTGGGGCTAAGTAGAGCGGATGTTTTAGCACGAGTGGGGGGTGGGTTGAGTTCGATACCAGCAGTGATTAGGGCTAAATTGGCTGTTTACTTTGTAGCGAGTATATGCTAAGTTAAGCATGGTTTGATTGGCGGTTATAGTGGCCAAATTTGTGGGAGAGGTTGTAATTAATAGTAAGCTAAAGCTTGGTTTTAGACCCAGTAGCAGTTTGGGATTAAGGGGTGATGTCTAGTGTTGTGAGTTAAAGTTCCGATTAAAGGATTTGTGTATATTTAGAGTCATGGGTTGGTGGGTCTTATGAGTGTGGATGTTGGGTGTAAGTTGGGGGGGGCATTGGATACAGTATGACGGCGGAAACGGTCGCCCGCGCCTTCGTCAAGGGTTGGGTCTCGCGCTTCACTTCGGACCAGGGTCGCCAGCTCGAATCTGCACTTTTCGCGTCGTTGGCATTACTGCTGGGCGCAGAACAGATCCGCATGACGCCCTATCACCCAGCCGCTAAACGAATGGTGGAACGCTTTCACCGTCAGCTCAAGATGGCCATCAAGTGCCACGCTACGGAACGATGAGTCGACGTTCTCCCCATCGTTCTACTTGGGATTCAGACGGCGGACGTCGCAGAGATGGTATACGGTACCACTCTGCGCCTTCCAGGGGAGTTCTTCGAGCCAGGAAAGGTCGCGGTCGACCCAGCTAACTTCGCCGGTCAACTCCGCAAGCGCATGGAACTTCTGCGGCCAACTCCAAGTACGGCACACGGGCATGCGCCCGTCTTCATCCCCAAGGGCCTGGCAATGGCAACGCACGTGTTTGTGTGGCATGATGCCATCCGTCGCCCGCTCCAGCAACCCTATGACGGACCCTTCGAAGTCCTGGCACAGCAGGGAAGAAATTACACCCTGCTGGTCTGGGGCAGAAAAACGACTATCAACACGGACCAGCTCAAGCCGGTCTTTCGAGAAGTTGACGCCGCGAATGATGCAGCCTAAATTCCATCTCCGCAGCCAGTTTCACCGCAACCAACTTCTCCGCAACCGACTCTGCCGGCGCCACTACCGCCACCTTTGCTGTGCGGCACAACATCGAAGACAGCTGCGTAGGCGCCATCGCGTACACCGGCACGCGCACCTCGACGACGGTCTCCCTCTCCAGTCTTCACATGATACGGCCGACGCGTTACGGTTAACCGACGTTACTGTAACGTTATCACTGTTAGGGAAGTACTGTGGCGACCCGAAAACGTTGCCCGTGCGTCCATTTAATCCCCTGTGCGTCACCCGTGTGTAACGTGCATCCCGGATCTACCACGTCCAGCGATACCCTGCAGTCCGGGGTATAAAGGTCGGAGGCCGACCTTTCCTCGGTCATCTCGTTTTCGACCTCCGACCTAGACGCACGCGCGTCCTCCAGCACAGGGTTCGAACGACATTGTTTCGTCGGCCACGTGGCCTCGGTTTAATCTTTCTGATTTTTATTTTCGCTTCGATTAATTCTTGCTTTAACTCAGTTTTTATTCGTGTAAATTTGTAAATAAATCGTTATACACTCTCCACAATTCTCTGCCTTCGTTCTGTCACCGGAAACACTAAAGGTCTACACTAAATGCGCCGTTCTGGGCAGGACTGGGGGTCGCGTAGACATAGTTTTAAAAAGTCATATGCTAGTTCCTTAGAGATCTGCAAGAGGTTATGTTTAACGAATGGGTATGTCCTGTTCGGAGATAATTCAGCATGTTCCTTTTTTAACACAAAAGTCATACCTGGGTTTTGTAAAGTTTAACTGTTTCTTACTCATGTTTTCATGAAAGTTTTTTCTTTGCATAACTGATGACGAATTCATCTTGTCAAAAAAGAATGCACTCGGGTACTCCATAGGTTAACTTTTTGGACAAGTGGAATTCGTCATGAGATTACTGTTCCGCAGAATTCCTCTTGCGGAATTCTATGGAACTAGCACGAGGACCTTTTAAAACGCTGCAGCCACCAGCCCTGCACAGAACAGCGTATTCAGTGCAAAGGCTAGTTACACATGGCATAAAAAGCATGCGCCATCTGCAAATGAAAACTTTTTTATTATCCGTAACTAAGTAGATTAGGACTATCATTCGGAGGAAATTACATTGTCCTGGCGTTATAAACAATTTAGGCAATTCCCTTCCCCCTGATAGAAGCGCCATAGTTCTATCTCCATTCTGCATCCTGATTGGTTAAAAAAGCTATGGGGGCATCATAGAACTAAAACCACTTGTAGGCTACTTTTTCTTGATAGTTGCTCGGTATTACAACCTTTTCACGCAAGCTATCATATACTATGAAACTACTGATCAATCAGAGGACGAGAATCTTAAAAACTGCCGCCATCTTAGGAGTCCCAGCTAGGCATCAAATGGATTAACGTTAGATCGTCAATGTAAGTCTATGTGAAAAATTTAAAACGAAGTGAGAAAGTGAAGCCGCTATTTTTAACCGTAACCTTCGACTAATTAATGCTTACCGATATAATTAAAAATACCAACTGAAACCGTTTTCCAGGCGAATACAATCGTTACGATGTTGCGGCGAATTCTTTTCCCGAAAGGTTTTGTCATAACCCACGGCCTTATGGTCTGTAGACTGACATACAACAATAGTTGTGGTAAGGTATGGTCTCCTCAAAGGTGTCTGGGGTTCAGCCAGAATAATAAAAACATATACAACCTAAGTCTCCAAAGTTTGTGGGAGGTAGCACATTCAAAGTGAGGATCAAGACAAAGTGAGTGAGCTGCTCAATCTTATTTAATTAACATATAAGAGGACATGATACATGGACTTAAAAGAGTAAAAGAGAAATAAAGTCAAAATGCAAAACATGTCAAAATTCAACTCCTAGCCTAACTGTTACTGGAAATAGCTATCTTTTCTAAACCAATGGGGACCCCCAACCCATCTCTTAAGGCTAGCTCAATACTCCAAAGTTTTCTAAGTAATCAAAGTTTTGTTCTCTCTCACCAATCTGGAGTTTATCTTCCTGTCGGGATATGGCTTCTTCGGTGTCTTCTGGCAGACTGCTCTCTTGGCAGTTTTTGGCTGCCTTTTTATACTAATCAGCCCTCCTCCACTACTTTTTCTATTTGAACCTGGGGTCAAATGTGTAAGCCCTGTTTATTTTATGGTTAACCATGTTAAGGAAAGGCTTTTCAGTTTTTTAGCTGTCAAGAGAGATAATTAATGGGCTGGTGATTCAGGCCAAACATCCTGTTGCGGGGTAGATTTTAGTCATTTACCATTAGTAAAGGCCAAAGGTTTCCCACTTTAGGTGCTAAAAGCACTTAGCAAATGTCAAAACAGCTTAAGTTATGAGTTTGTTTTTTCACCACGCATTCCGCATCCACCAACGTAGCTTGCGCCTCCACTTAAGTCAGCATCTGTTATTGTTCCAAGGTCTTTCCCTCAAATACTGCAGGAAAAGACAAAATTCCACAGTTCTTGTCTGATCTGTAAAAAAACAGCATCATTAGGTAGAGGGCATCATTACAAATCCGCCAATACCAAACACCATGGTCCTAGGTGGTCTGGAACTTGAGATAGGGGAACTTCCTGTTGTGGTAGTTGTCCTTGTCACTGCCAGGGGGCGCCACTGCTGTCAGCATGACGTAATCCCAATGCACGAACGTTGTGTTGATTGTTTTTCTCTTTTTGTTGTGATAACGGTGAGCGGAAGCGGTTTGTTTTTGTTTTCTTCCTTTGGTGCGCGCTAATAGTACACCATTAGGATATTATTATTTCTTAAATTGTTTTTGTTTATATTTATTAATTGGCCTTCCGGCCAGCTGGGGAGTTGTCCCCTGTCACAGCTAGGGTCCTCCCTTCGGTTGGAAGACTGAAGAGTCTTCTGACAATCTTTGCCGTGGCTAGTTCACTTTTCTTCTTGTACCGTTGCCCATAATCAGCTGATCATCAGTTCTTTTCCTTGGAATATTTGCTCTTTAGCACAATTGGAACTGGCCTTAATTCCTAGCTGATGGCTGAGGTAGTTGTCCACCTCCATCCTGGGTCATGAAGCTTTTTTTTCTCCACTTTTCCGGATGTGTTGTTTCTCACCCCTTGCCCATTGGAGCTGGTTCCAGCCATCTTGACAGACATCCAGGACACTCGGGAGGTATCACGGCTGATTCCTGATAGTTTATATCGGGCCACCCTGATACTTGGTTCGACTTCTATTCTTATCATCTCACATCATAATATCCAAGCCTATGTTCTCTTGCCTGCCAACGCCCTAGATCAAGCTGATTAAGGTAAGTTGTAATTTTTGTGCATCTCAGTCAGGGTTCTCAGTTTAATATCGAGGAGACGAAATGCTTGATTAACGTATTTTCCATAGTACGCGATTGAAGATTGGAACGCGGGTAGCCATATTGCAATTTGAACGTTCGATTTTGGCCCCCGCAAGGTAGCAGCTATCACTACAGATCAGTTTTTAACGCTCCCGTTCGCTTTCTATGATAATAGAAAACTATCAGTTCATAATTCCATTACAGGGACGGGAATTGCCTACTTGTTTATCCGTTAACACTTGAGGGAAAAAAATTTAAGGAAATATTACGGCGCCTTATATTAAATTAATGTTCGTATATTTGTAAATATTCCTTCATAATGAAAAGATAACTTTCATGTGAAGATGGCGCATGCTGACTATGTTATGTGCTACTTAGGTCTACATTAAAAGTGCTGTTCTGTGCAGGACTGGGGGTGACATAGACATCTTTTTAGAAGGTCATATGCTAGTTCCTTATCTGCAAGAGGTTCTCTTTAATGAATGGGTTTGTCCTGTTCGGTGATAATTCTGATTGTTCCTTTTGTAACCTTTAAATCATTCTTGGGTTTCTGTAAATTTTACCTGTTTCTTACTCATGTTTTTATGAAAGTTTTTTCTATGCATAAATGATGGCGAATTCCACTTGTCCAAAAATAATGCACTCGGACAACCCGAGTGTACAGTCGGGTACTCCGAGTGTTCTGTTTTTTTGACAAGTGGGAATTGTAATGAGATTACTCTTGCATTTTGATAAGAGAATCGCTTTCTTCGCCCGCCCCAAATCTTGGGCCTTTAGACTATTTTATGATAATGCTATTATAAAAGTACATTGAAAAATTATTAAAGAGTTTTATAACTAGAAACAAAAGGCTTATCGTCCCTTTTCTGTTCTGCCACAAAGCTCCAAAAAAAACCTGCCACTGATTGAAATTCTGGATGTTTCGGTACCGTCAAACTTTACAGGTTTCATTTACAACTTCCTGCGCTCCGTCTTGGTGTTTGCAAACTATGTTCTCTGGGTTTGCGTCCGTTTAAATTCAGGTATGGAGGATCTTTGTTCCAAACACATAAGGTAGGACTGAAGGAACAAGAGCCAGGTAAGTCTCAATTCACTGTGTCGCGGAGATCTCAACTTAGTGCTTTTGCTTATGTTTAATTCTGTTCGCCTGTTGTCCCCCATAACTGCCTTTGGGCTTTCTCCGGGGTAACAATACATCCTGAAATTTTATTCCGAAATGATCAAATGTCATAAATTCAATTTTTAAAAAACCTTATCTAAAAGAAATGCGACAATTTATTTCCTTCCATTACGTACTTCTGTGAAGAGAAAAGTCAATTTCTTTATTTGACCCACTAAAAGTCAGCGTGACGACAATTTCACACCATAAAGATACATTTTTTTATTAACCCATCAAATGGAACTATGTACATGTACATTAACTCGAAATGAATTTCTCCTATTATGTGTAAATACGACCTGTTTCTTCTAGAGACAGCTGTTTCTGTAATACATTTAGATTTCATGCTGCCTGAACTTCCTAAAACGCCTTTGCAAATCACCTACCAACCACGTTCTGAAAAGGAATAAAAAACTTTGATATTTATTGATTGGATACTTTACTGGGTTATAATCTAATCACGGCATCTTTTCCATTTGTGATAAAAACGGGATTCTATTTACGTTTTAGTACAACATAAAAAGGAATGCGTGACAGCTTTTCCTTTTGTGTCCATTAACGTAACATCTATTTCTATAATAATCTTAACGCTGTTACACATTACGTAGCGTAGTTGCGCGATTAATTTCATTTCCAAATCACCTTTAGTTTTAAATATCTGAAGATGAAACAAGTTTACACCATGCATACCAATGTTTCTAGTAGACGAGGTTGTACTCCTGTCATGCATTCCACATTCAATTATAAACCGGGTATCATTCCACACACCTATTCTTCAACAATTCGATTACAGTGTATGATCACTAACTGTACTACACTTACAAAACAAGATATACAATGGATCGCCTTTGGTAAAAGCATCATTACATGTACGGTAAACTGACTTCATAACATCTAAATTGTCCATGTCAATTAATGTCCATGGGGACGATAGGGGTTTTTAACAGACGACATCCCTTACATTGCAGACGCTTCTTTCTATAATTCGTCTGCTCGGAACTTCTTATTCTCCGGAACTTTTAAGTATTAAATGGTCCAACGGAGGCCAGCCAGGTTCGTTAAGGCAAACTACCAACATTCGGCAAGCGTGACAGAGATGCTTCACTCTTTAAATTGGGAATCATTGAGGGTGAGACGAGAAAAATTATCTATGGGCTTGTTTAC
>JAQGBX010007306.1:0-11561 GCA_034698745.1 Megaphyllum sjaelandicum | reverse complement strand
TCAAAGTTTCAAAATTTCGCCCATAGGATTTCATAGGCTCCGCCCACAAAAATCGGTGAATAGACCCCCTTAAAGGTCACTGGATCAAGGTGTTCCTTTCACCTCACATGCAGTATAACAACTTTCATTATTTTTTTAGGTTTATGCCCGTTTTAACGGTAACTAACCTATTTTATTCCGGTTTTTAAAATAGTGTATAAAAAAGTTAAAAAAAACCTACTTGAAGTTGAAAAATCTGGTATCCTCTATGGATATGGATACATGTTGCCGACAATAAGTGTTACCCCTTATATTACTCAACCAAACATCGTACGAATCGTCAGCCAGCATAAATCCTAAATAGAAGGTACTGTACATGTATAGTGAACAGCTCGTTGTTACGAAGGTATACATGCATTTTCAAATGAATTAACCAATAATTTAAACACATAAACTCACCCAAACTATCTTTAACGCCATTAATAAGCCAATGTGATGACGTATCTAAAATGCCATGTTGAAGCAATATTGGAGGTCGGTCATTAATCGTAGAATTATATTTATTTCCCGGTATTCGGTGGATTTCCAGAATATATCCATCGTCGGTAATCACTTGATGAGTTTCGGCAGGATAACCGTAATATCGGATTATTTCTATCTAAACGAAATAACGGACCGTTTTACATCCCATCTTTATATACTTAATCGTGAATTCGTCTAAGTGATCATCCATAAAGGACGTCCTGTATTTTTCCAGGTTTTTAGACCACCACCTCCATCCTAGATTGTCCTGTTTATGCAAACCCCCCTCCTCCTCCCACATGTCCCGTCCAATTTTGAAAACAGCTTGTTGATTACATAAGCAATTTGCTATATGTTCTTTAAAAATTTTTGCATTGCAAATAATACCATTAGTGAGCCACAAACCTACAGAATATTATAACTGTCTGTAATTAAAACAGACAAAACAACATTGAATTAGCAAATTTGCCTATAAATTTACTAGCAAAAAAATAAAACCAATGCAATCAATCATATAAAACTGATGACAGTTTAAGCACAAGTTGACATCCGGACGTGCACTTTCCTTGAACCCCTTCCCCCTCCTGTCCGCCTGTTTCCAATTTAACATACCCCCCTTTCCTCCCTTTGCCGGACGTTCTTTATGAATGACACCTAATGCGCTTATAAAATTGCATCTGTGGCATTATATAATTTTTCAGAATAGGAAAATTTTCAACAACTAAAATTGAAATGAACCAATTTTTGGGAAAATTTCACTTCGTAAATTTTTTTGCAGTTATTAAATAAGAATGTAGGCTACGTGCTATCTTATTGTTTAATTTCGCACTTTATAATTGCCAAATCGTATTTTTTCCATATGTGTACATTAACTTGCATAGCATGCCCGTTAAATATAACGTATACAGTAGAACCTCTCTTATATGAACTAATTGGGACCAGTGGTGGTTCATAAAATCAAAAGATCATACATCGAAAAATCTAAAAGTATGAATAAACAGTCTATAAAAACATCACGGTTCATCCATGCCCTAGGTTGGTTTTTGTAAACAAGAGAAATTTTTGCATTTTTGAATTAAGTTTGAATTAATTTTCCCAAGGTTGAAGCCTGCGCCAGCCAAAAAACGCACCGTGTGGTGGACAGGAACCACGTGCTGATCAGCTGATGAGTTCATAAAATAGAGGTTCTACTGTACATACGTTGACACGCACATGTATTCCACTGTATAGATACATAGGATATATTATATTTTAGTTTATATAGAAACTGATACTGCACTTCTAACATTGTAAATTAACCTGTTTTTAAACCTCAAGATAAATGAAGTTTTGATTCTAATCATCAGCTGACGTTGATGCGAACTTTCTAATTCGTCACATTCGCGCACCAACACATTCCAACACGTTTTGCAACTTTGAAAACACGACGCAACGTATAGGCTATTGTCAATCGTGCTGCTTGCTGCGTGTTAATTAAATGTAAAAATATTGATCAAGCATGCATCATTTGCGTCATGCGCCCACGCAAACTATGTACTTACAGTGCTCAAAACTGCTTCTGGAAGAACCCCAGAGTGGCTTCTTTCTTTGTATAGTCCCATGTTTTCCAAAGTGTTGGTCAGATCGCCGAAAAAGTGTCCATTGGCCATTCCCCCGAAATTGCCAACGAGCAGCAGAAGAACGATGTTGGACCACATGCTTTCGGTATTTGGAATCCTAATTATTAGCGCAATGGCTTAAATATGTTCATTAGCACGAAGAAATTTATCCGTTAATTAATAACTGAGCGGTGCGTCCCATCGGCGAAATAAAAAATTGATAAGTGAAAGAAGACGACAGTGATTGAAAATGGCAATTAGTTTTGTGCAGAATGGGTTAAAGTTAAAGGGGGCCAAAACTCAAAAGGAAGCCATTTTAACGTTCGAATGTACCTCCAAAGTGTTAATTTTCCATTAAATTTGTTTAGAAACTTATCTTCTTACCCCGTGCTGCGCTCTGAGGAGGTGTGCCAAAAAAATAAGTTCAAATAGTAGGAAAGCAGCGCCTTAAAATAATGCGACTGACGTCGTCAGGGATTTCTCTAGCTGTTGCACAACCCTGTTTAAAAACTAGAGACTTGATCTAGGCCTCTAAATGATCGAAAACTGGATTTGCGCTTCCTAAACAGACATTCGGGAACGTAGTGAATGCCCTTGCATGGTATGCAACCAAAACCAGGTCTTATACATAACGTTTACCTGTCATCGTTGAAACAAATGGCTATAGGTAACTTTTCGAGTGGACATTATATCTTGAATTTTAACATTCATTACCATTGCCTTTGAGGGATAGGTTACCCACTTTCACTTTTTTAAACTAAAACGAGTGGAATAAAAAATGAAACTTTGCTTATAGGCATTGACCCACATGGAAAACACGAATTAATTTAAATTGAATCAGCTGAGCTGTTAGTAATTTTTAGTCGCGTTGAATCATGATTGACACTTAATTACGTTTCTGCATTTCATATTTCTTGATTACATAATCCATCAGTTTGTCAATTTGGACCAGCGAGGTGTAAATTTGAAATTATCTAACGGAAAGTTTGCTAACTTGTTTTTAAAAGCGTCCCCTGCATGCTGGTTCTGCATCACATGGACTTCCCTAACAACAACATTTAATAGTTCGAAAAAATATAGGAGCTTTGTAGAATTGCCCCGTTACTCTCTAAAAGTGTGAAGGAATGCATATTCATTGGGGAAATATCGGGGATATTCTTTGAATTGATACATTTTGGGAAATTGTAGCTATATTATAATGACAAATAGCAATCAGGTTTGTTACGATAATCCAATGAACTTATAGTTATACAGTAGCTACTAGCTACATTGTACTGTATATGTACATATCAAAGTTTGATGAAATTCTTTATGCATCTGAACGCCTCTTGTATACGTTGTACTGTAAAAAACTGAGAGAAGGTTTAGTCATTTTCTGGAAGTTTCAAAATATGGAATCTTAAATCCATATCATTCCACGCATCTTGGAATCAAGAAGATGCTCAAGTTTCTTTAGCACATTAATTACATACACGTATTTCAAGTACGATACATTCGTTACGCTAGCTGTTGCTAGATATTTGGTAATTGCTAGTTTCCGGCTACATGTTAATGTGACAATGAATCGTTAAATTTTATTTTATTTCATTGCGTCATTGCATTGTGAAATGAAAAAAAAAGTATTAAGAAAACAAAAAAACCTTGCTTACATGTATCGTATATCCTTTCGCAGTTTGTGAAAGGTATAATTAGCAATACGTTTTCACGAGTTAAAAGTTACCTATAGAAAAAATGCAAATTTATAAATTACGTTTATTTGCGTGAGAAACAAATATTTGTAAGTTTTCATATCAATTCGTTTTCTAAAAGAGAGATAATCATTTAAAATTTCTGCAATAAAAATATTAACGATTTTCGACTGGTAACCCGTAACCGGGTACATAACTTTTTTGAAATCGTTCTTTTAATTGTGAAAATCTTAACCACGCGTATTTTCATATACACGTTCGTAGATGTTGTTTGTTTTATAGATAGGAAATTAAACAACGAAAGTAACTTCGAAAGAATCATTTTACTGGATGTATTTTCGGTGGTTTTCTGATTTTCATATCTGTGGAGAAATAACAATAATTGACTAAAGATTTATTTAGCTGAAGTATATACGAGTCGATCTTTATCCACAGTGTGATAATCTATCCTTAAACGCACTAGCTTCCCTGCTTAATTCATGAAGTGCGTGAAGGACACAAAATAGACGCATGGTCCCAATAAGAAAGTTGTACGGAATCGTGAAATTAGTTTAATGGGTAAATTTGCGACATTTCATTATCAATATTCGCGTTCCAAACAACATTTATGTTTTATCATGTTTGCTAACCTGCACGGCAGAAGTACAATGCAGAAAGCTCGTACTAGAATATTCGGGGGCAGGGCTAATTCACAGATTAAGCATTAAAACTGAGTGAATAACGAATGTAGAAACACTGATTAGTGAAGTATCTTGACCTCATAAGATGTGCTTTACATGAATGTAATTGGAAATCGTTGATATTTCGTAATTCAACCAGTTTCAATGCTAAATCTGTGAATTGGCTCTGCCCCCGAATATTCTAGTGTGAGCTTTCTTGCATTTCAATGATGCTGTGCCGATTTTGCGAATCGGCAAACGCGAATTGGAACGCGAATATTGATAATGGAATGTGGCAAATGCACCCATTAAACTAATTTCACGATGCCGTACTACTTTCTTATTGGGATCATATGTCTATTTTGTGTCCTTCACGTACTTCCTGTTTGAATGACCTTGAAAAAAATGGTCAAGGGACAAATGTGTTTGCACCAGTGGGGCAATGGATAACGCACCCCTGACTTCCTATACAAATGGCCACACAGATGTGTCATATCTACAACGGTTTAAATGTTATTGGGTGAGATGAGGACATTTAGTTCACCCTGTATAAGGTCGATCCCAGTGAACATATGTTGTCCATCTTGATTTACGATTTTAAGAGATTTCCTTTAAAATATGATAATCTCATGATTATGAGAATTGGTAAAACTAGATGATTGAACGTGCGAAGCATTTCAACACATTTTCCTGCTCAACGATTTTCATAATTATTCGCATTTTTGATGAAAATAAGTTTAAAAGCATATTTTTTTTACTCAAATTGCTTTATTTTTTTAACAAGATCATCGTAAAAAAGTTCTCGTATATGTTTTCCCCAAACAAAATCGGCGTGATTCCAGGTGCCGTGGGGTACCTTTTCCAGTAGTTCTAAATTTGTTAGTTGGTCGGCCAATTTTTGAATATCTTTTACGTCCGTATATAGATCCATGTACCCATAATAAATCGAGGTTTTGGTGGTTATTTTGGAAAAATTGTAAGCTGGTGGTTGCGTCTAAAATTACAAAATACATACTTGTATTTCAATTAGAGTATAATTGATATTTAGAATGGAAAGAAAGATATGTATTCTACAGTATATACATGTACATTTATTCTACTGTATACATGTATACATGTACATTTATACTTGCCTGTCCGTATTTTTTAAAATTGTATTCATGGCCATAATCAAATCGAGCCGGTCGTAACGTGAGAAAAAACTGAAAATAATTACGAAATAACGTTTCTATAAATACATCGCAATTAAACTAATATTAACGAGATTAATCTAATTAATATCACCTGTGAAAAATGGATTATAACATCCCACGATGATCCTAATAAGTTATTTGCTGCCAATACATGAGCTCGTTCCTGCATCAGTGAAATAAAAAATAATGCTCAAATAATTCTTCTGGTTGATGAACATCACATTTTAATATACTTTGGAATTATGGGAGATTCGATGTTTGGAGGAAGGTGAAACTATACTGGATATGAATGTAAAGATGAATCTATAACCTAACTCACAAAAGGCGTGCAAATATATAAAAATTGAAATCGTTGAATTATTTCTCCGAATTTTTGAAAGGGCGAAATGTTTGAAGTGCAAGGGCTCATTGTGCATCTTCCGTGTAATGTTTTCAAGGAATGAAAATCGGATCTAGATTAAATTTCCTTTCTGTTTAATTCCACACCTGCTACATTTATTTAAGAACGTATAGGGACCCCGGTCTTAGCCAAACAAGGTTATGTACCTGATCAAACAACTCATCATCGTATCCTGATATAATTTTAATGGTCGCTTCACATACGATAACACCTGGATAATCCGTGCATAACGCATTGAAGAACTTCTTTAGGAAGTCAGAAAAAGGCACCATTTCATTCGTACCGAGCAATTGGTACCATTCCTGTAAAAGTGAATGAAAAAGCATGGTTACGAAAAATATCATGGCTCAAAAATTTAAGTTTGTTTATGGTAAATTAATTCGCTTACAGTAAATTGTTTGAGATTCGTTGCAATAATCCTAAGTGGATTTCTAACGTACTTTCCATATATGACAGGAGCCATAAACACTGCCTGGTTAATCTGCAAATGAAACCAAACATCATAAAATCCCTTATGTGCAACGCGATTCAAAACTTTATTATTGCATAAATTGTGACGTGATGTTAAATAATTTTAAAAAGGTAAGGGAAGTATCAGACTGCTTTTTTAGAAGCATGGATTGTTCTTTTAATACATTAGATTGATCAACTTGTAAATATTGAATTAATCCTTGTGGTTGAATAGTGGAAACCACAAATATATTTACCTATTGCTATAAAATTGTTATTATTGATGATATTTTCACCGAGTCTCAGGCATTATACATTGAATGTTCCTGGCATGTATCATTACACATTCATACGTACTGTACGAGGGCTGTTCAGTAAGCTTGGTGGCTTAGAGGTTTGCATCCTCGTCTTGCATTCGGTAGACCCGGGTTCGATTCCCAGGTCGGCTATCCTCAATTGTGGTTTTTCATGGTTTCCCACAATTCCTCCAGGCTAATGCTGAAATAGTTCCTATATTAAATCGGCCATGACTGTATTCTTATACTAATCCCACCTACAGTGTATACCCTTTTCGTTAAAATCCCAAATACGGGAAAATTAATTAACTTGGGAATTTGGGGTCAATCAAATTGTTTAATGATCCCCCCTGCCACATGGTACTGTGTACTGACTGCAGGGTAAAGAATTGAATTGAATAATCTTACACTTTGCGTATTATTTAATCTTATAGAAATGTCACATCAGCTATTCGTTAATAAACGCTGTCTCGAAATTCTTAAGAATATCTATACTTATGAAAAAATGGCTGTTATGGGTGATTTTTCAATGCATCGCGAGCGAAGGCTTGGTTCGTTTCGAAATCCCAGCGCCATCTACGATGCAATCCGCGCAACTGTCGGATCAGCATTGGGATTTCTCGAGTCGTCCACATTTCAAGGATTTGTATTTCGAGGAAATTGCGATGTTTTTTTTTTGTTGGTTTCCTGACGTGGTTTCTCGTTGTTTTACACGCGTTACGATTGATTTACGTACTTAGTTTTCGTGTTTCTCCCTCCTTTTTAACTTTATTACCCATAAAGACCTTGCTCCGAGATAATGTACGATTAGCGCAACGAACACCGACTTAATAGGCCAATGAGCGCGCTTTCCATCCGAAAAACAATGGCTGGCGAACGTCCATCGTAATGGCGGACGCACGTGCAAGGCATGTTGTTTTCCGCGATTATTTACGATCGAAGCAGCGAAATTTCAGTCTTTTTATTTTTTTTCTTCGCGTTAATTCGTCCCGCTGCGCAATTCTTGAAAAACCCTGGGCTGCCCAACGCCTGAGGTTTCTTAACAAAATGGTTTATTGTCCGAATTGGACGGACGCCGAGTAATACACCTGTTGGCCCCTACTCGCAGTTTGTGCGTGGAAACACCAGGGGGTGCTGCTGCTTGCTGCTCGACGACCCCCGGATACCAGGGGACGAGGCATAAACCCATTGTGGAAAATCGTAAATAAACTAATTTTGATGCTGTTGGAATGAAGATGGAGGTATACGTGCGGGAGGTTTTCGGAAAGTTTCGGAAGTTCGTGTATATAACTTTGAAACTTTGACATTTAGTTGACATGTAACCTATTAAAAATTTAGTTTCTAACACGTAATACGTGTCATTTGCAGGAAATGATCAAAATCTATATTATCAATAATTGATGGAAATGAACAGTCAAGAAAGCCGGATGATTTTGGGTGCATCAAGCACAGGCTTTTGTGATTTTTTTTTCATTGAATTTTTTTTTTTTTTTGAATAGCGTTAATTTTGAATGCATTTAACGCTTTGAAAATGATTTCGTTTTCATTAAATGAAACGTTTCTTCTAATCCGTTGAAAGGCAGATTTCGTTTCCCACAATGCATTAGTTAATTATGAAAGTTTTGCTATATAGGCTTGATGGAAGATAAGCTCCTTTCTTGAGCCACGTTTTCAATTAAAAAAAACCACGAGATTGTGTTAGATAAAGAGCGATAATTACGGGGAAATGAATTAATTACATTGAGGCTAATATTAATGCGTATGCTAAATCATGTAACTGCCATTGAACAGTGAAAACCAAAATGAACAATGACTTTTTTGCAGTGATGCTTTTCTTTTTTTTTTACATAAAATGCAATATAGACAATTTCTTGTTGTACGTGTTTAATATTTTAAGTAACGTAAAAATTTAAACTCAGTAACGTTATTTTGGAAACTTGAGTGACGTTTCCTAATTTATGAGATAAATGACTATAACTAAATGTTAAAATTCCATTACAGAAAAATGCGACTTGACTAATTGTTTTGCTTTCACGAAAACTTTATGTTCAACATATTAATCTATACGTTAAATATTCAAAACATACACAACTCTTGTTTGACAACTAATTATTTCAAATGGGGATATGGAAATGTTATCCTTTTTTTTGTTGTTGCATGGGACATCTTGGCATTAACAGGAGAAATGGTGTCTCTTGTACAGATAATGCGTGTATATATGGTGTTTAGACTCAAGTTTCGCTCACTTTTGTCGAAATTGCTGTTAAAATTGCGTGAAAAATGAAGCCGGAAGTGCGATGACAGCGAGGGCGCTCCCGCTCCCTTCGTTGGAGGGAATTGACTCTCGTCACTTCCGGAAGCGCTGCAGGAATGAGAAAAAAAAAAGGAAGCAGAGTGTCATTATTAATTTTTTCGTTGTAATCGCCGAGACTGTCCACTTTGAATTTATTGTCGAGTGCATGGCCATAGGGGGCAGCAGGCGTCGCCCTCCACCAGCTTAGGTATAACCCTCGCGTTTTTTTTTCAGGAAGGCAATGGGGTGGCTTTCAGGACATGATTTTGCAAAATTTCACTTTGAGTATTTAATGGACCGTCCGCACTCGTCGACTAACAATTGAAAGAATGGCGCTGGAAATTTGATTTTCATTCTTCCCTAATGTAATCAATGATTTGTGCTATTTAATAGAAAAGTTCAGCAATAAGGGTTATTTCACAAATTGTTTACACATACGCATTTTCTGTCAAAGTTTACCATTAGTAGATTAGGGGCCATTCAAAAAGGACGCCCTCATGTAGGGGGGGGGGAGAATAGGTAAGGTCACGGACACAATGTGGACAGGGGGAGGGATGGGTGAAAAAAAGGTCGAATAAAATCAGTTGCCAAAGTAAAATGGAAAGTGAGCGCAACATCGCATATAGTTAGGTGTGTTATAAATTGCAAAAGTCAGTAAACAGCTAGCTAGGTACCGCCAGTTTTGGAAAACCTGGAAAAGTCAAAGAACTTGAAAGCTCAAAAGTCCATTAACAAAATGTTAACTTTCCCTAGAACAAATTTGCAAAATTTACAAACTTTCAAAATTTACAACCTTTTCCTATAGGACATATTTACAGTTTTCCCTTATAGGAGGACAAATTTGCAAAAAAAATGTCGAAGTTTTCCCGAGGATAAATCTGCAACATTTTCAAGTTTCGGACGTCCGAATGGGGCGAGGGGGGTCCTGATTGACCGGACACAATGCGGACAAGGGGTATATATATAAGGGGAATTCAATGTTGGGCAAATTTTGCGGACGTCCTTTTTGAATGACTCCTTACCGATTATCTGTGATCGGATTAACCGTGTATGGTTCGTTATTTTTTATTTAAAGATTTACTTTTTTTTAAATCCAATTTTTCAAAAAGAACAAAAAAAGTAATAATGTAGTTTACAAGCGTTGCATTCAAATTTATGTATTTTTTTAATTATATATATATATGCTGTATATACTGTAAAGTATATAAGTAGCCTATACATGTAAAGTATATAAGTAGCCTATACATGTAAAGTTTAATCATCCACTATTCTTTCAAAATGGAATAGGTAGAGATCGATTTCAAATATAGTTAACCTAGCCTTTGATATTTAACTCATTTCATAACGTAATCGCGATATAGGTTATCCATGCAATATCGTCATTCCAGATCGATATGTCATCGATTTACGTCCGTGTCTTCGTGTGGCCATACTACAGCATATCAGAATGCGAGTACATGTATAGATTATCGAGCGAATGACTGATGTAATGTCACGCACTCGTGTCGAGTTCATAATGGGGGTTGTTGGGGTTGGGGTCGAAGGTTTTCTCCAAATTCACGTTGGCAGTGTGTCGGGAGAAAAAAAAAACCCATTCTCTACAACAAAACAAACCGAAAGTTTGAATGGTTTCCCATCATCTCTTCAGAAAAAACCCTCGATCCCCGAACATCCAGAAAAAAAAAAAAAGATGGCCGCCTTTTTGCTGCGACGTTCATTTTGTCTGAAAAGGCAGTCCGTTGTATTTTCCTCTCGGTGATCCATCTTTGTCAGGTTTGGTTACGGCGCTGTTATGACGGGACGCGAAATAAATCTGGTGCGGTTATCGATGCCCGTCGACTAGAGACGGGGGTCTTTTTGGCTCGGGACACGATAAATCATGGAGGGCAACAATGGCCCAGGCCAACAATAGAGGGCTCTGGCACACCCGCTCGGAATATGGCGCAAAATGAGCGCGATTCTTATTGGCGCGATCGTGTGTTTAAGCCACACTGAGTGTTACCTCGATGCAGGGTGACCAGGACTCCTGGCGGGGTCCGCCATCCGAGGTCTCAACGTTTTGTCAAATAATGCCTTTGGGTGAGAACACCACACTGAATGCTTGCATGCTTACATTCGACGTGCATGCTTCTTTCCTGCTGTTTTCATCTTCTTGTTTCCAGCTTTGGGGCGCACAATTGAATGCTGATATCAGCGTGATGGTCAGTGTGCTTAGAGGCGCCACTGCATGCGTTATGCTATAGGTGAAACATTCCGTGTAAAACCTTCCGCATGCATGCGCATTAGCATCTCATGATGAGTGCAGGACACGTTTTACGGTACATACCGTATACGGTGCCGAATAAGACACCCGGGTGCATTATACGGAAAATGGGTGTTTCTACAAATAATTTGAAATTTAAATAATACACCCGGGTGCACTATATGGAAAATGTTAAAAATACACTTGCAGATATTAAATTTAACATTTGCAATTTTTATTT
>JAQGBX010007305.1:0-11563 GCA_034698745.1 Megaphyllum sjaelandicum | reverse complement strand
CCACATATATGGAGCTTTTTGTTATGTATATTTTCATAAATCTGAAATATCCCTAGACACTGTTGATGTGTGTATATTTAACATTTGCCAGAAGGGGCTGTGACCCCTTAGCGCATTAAAGCATTTAGTCCAGTAAGAAATCTGGTAAAATGTAACTTCTATACTTTGCTGTTTCTATCATTCCTGCGAAGTAACAAGAAAGCATGTTTTAAAGAAGGTCTTATTTCGTGTGCAAAAATCTCATCTTGCTTTAAGGTATTTTTAGATGCAGTGTGCGTTTTCATCTGCGAAATAAGACAATACCGTGACAGAAGTTAACTTAAAGAGAACCATAACAAAAACCCTGCCAAATTGCAGGCAATCCCACAAGATACTATTGCTATGAGTGATTGCTACCAGCGGGGTAAGGCTATACAACAATTATAACGGGAAAAGGGAAAGATTACGAAGTCTCGAAGTCATCCTCTTCTCGAAAAACAACAATAAACTGCTGTCTATATACACTTTCAAAGATTTTTTTACATGAGACTCGCCACGAATATCACAGTGGTTCCTGATGAATTGCTTGGAATTTTGCCGAATTTCGTCAAGGTAAACAGACCTTGCTATATAGTAACTGACATTGGCAATCCCCCAAAACGTTTTTTGCAAGCACCATATCCCTTTCCGGTTGGGGGGGAACATGCCGAACCAATAAATTGGACTAATACAGAAAAGTATTAAAAAATCTTGGTTCGTCTCAAGTCTGCATGACTACAAGATAATTGTGTCGGCAAAATATCTTTACTTAAAAAGTTGCTAAACATGATAAATTTAGCTTGTGCTTTTGTTAAACACCGGCAGATAATAATAATTTAGATGTTTGTGCGGAAGTTAAATGGCACAGAACAGAATTTGTTGCGACAAGGATATTGCAACAAATATCGGAAATTCCAAAACTCCACAACTTAATTTTTCAACAATGTGGTTTCATTTCTTTACGACGATTCTATAAACCTGATGAACGCTATATATATATATATATACATGTATACATATACATTCTGAAGCCAACCAATGTTACGAATAATATATTTAGGCTAATAAACGTTTCTTAAAAATACGTTAATTTAAAAAAGAAAAAGAAAAAAAAACAGAGGTTCCTAAACTTTGACTTTGGCCTACCACCCCCTTTTCCAAAAAAAAACAAAAAAAAAAAACTCACTCACCGCCCTCCTTTTCGAAAAAACAATTACTCACCGCCCCCCTTTTCGAAAAAAAACTTACTCACTGCCTCCCTTTTCGAAAAAAAAACTTACTCACGGCCCCCTTTGCGAAAAAAAACTTTACTTATTGCCCCCTATTAAGAAAAAACACTAATTCCCGTTCTAGAAATGAATAATGTAACCCATCATTGTTTTTTTTTTGATGCTGCTGAAAACATAACAGCTAAAGTTGAACGTCTTTAATGCTGTTGTTCTTTGAGCATTTAAAAGTAAGATAATTTTTTATTTTTGAAATCATCATTCTTGCAAGTTTGTCCAGGGGGGCGGCGGTTGGTCCTAAACGCCCCCCTGAATTTCCTTGGACCCCAAACGCCCTCTTAGATCTCTTCAACGCCCAACGGGGGGCGGTAAGCCCATTTTGGGAACCACTGATCTAATAGATTAGGTTAGCCGGAGTGTGCGGGGTTCCAGGGAGTATTTAGCCTCCTTTGATGAAGTTTTGCGGGCGAAATCCTTAATTAACCTGAATTATGTTAGGTTATAGTCAGTTTAGGAGAAATCAACTTTATAATAATCAGCGAATAATTTTAGGGACGATCATTTATATAAATACTATATATATATATATACAAAACGACGCACAGTCGAAATGCAAATCTAGCTTTTAAAAATAAATAACGTAATATTCCTTGGCATTAGTTGAGAAACTCCATAGGCATTATGTTTGAATGATGTAAATGACTTAAAATTACCGAAAATTCACGAAATTTTACAAACAGGAAATGGGCTAGAGTCCCGGAAATGGACACAACCTGCCTGCAAAGCATGAATGCATTGAAATGTGGCTGACATATAGGGGCAGTTAAGCATGAATGCTATGAGATGCGGCACACAATCTGGGGCAGTAAAATTTCACAGAATGCCAGAGAGTTACACTGCTAAATTGATTTTAGATTTTTAATATTACAAGGATTTATACTATAAAGCTACTAAATTCAACAGACATTCTATTCTATTCTATTCAGTATTGGAACATTGAAACATAAAAAAACCAATAACAACACTCAAATACACAGTAAAAAAGACCCAGGATTATTATTAAAAGAAAACCTGGTGAAACATTTCTAAGAATCACCCCTGTTTAAGCAAATGGCTGATGGATTTTAATCCTTTGAGGGTTGTTCCTGTAAATCTACTATACTTATGGAATGAATTCTCTGCATGTATTTAGTTTTTGTGGGAAATTGCAAACTTGCAATGAAATGGTCTGAAGTGATGAATAATCTATTAAATTTATCTGTATTTAAGTCAATTTTAGATGTTTTAATTTTAAGCATTAATCTATATTGCCTACTATCTTTATTTCTCGTCTCGTTTAAGAATTGTTCTCGATGTCTCCCTGATTTTGCCAATCTTTGCTCTTATGTTTTGATAAAAATGGCCAAATCTTGCTTTTATTTCCTTAAAAACACGATCTGGCATTGCTAAGTTTCCCAGTTCTTCTAATATGTATGTATGTAATTATTGCAAATTATCTTGTATTTTTTATATTCTTAGCCCATATGTCAAAAATTGACTAATGAAGAATTTTTAGAGTAATTCTTAAAAATTAATAAAAAAAATTGTTGCACACTTTTGCGCAAAAAGTTATTTATTGGATAATATAGTCTATGAGTTTAGCTTCAATTACAATATTATATATACTAGTATAACACGGTATACTACAACTCCTAGATTAATTTATTATGGTTTTTGTTTTAAAACTTTCAACTTTTTATAGCTTTAATTTAGTTGTTCAATTAAATATGATAGAGTAATTATTTTCAGACCAAATTGATGTGTTACTAACCTTAAGAATATGGTTGTTTGCAGAAACCATCAAACCAAATACTAAACCTTCTTAACAATGCTCAATAGTCACTTAAAGTTACTCGAATGATTGCAGCTTAATGTGTCGTTTATGGCAATGCTTTAGTTTATCTGAGTTTGAACCCATTTTCTGAAAGTTTTATAGTACATTTCTTTATCATTTTTACATTTTCTTGTTAGACAACTAATTAAGATTCTTTGTACCAAAAATCATTATGATCTGTCAACATAAGATTTTCGACTTTATACCGGCTAGATTTGCATTTCGACCCACTGTGCATCGTCTGGCGCCGGCTTAACAGTTATTAAAAAGACAGTAAGCAGGTACCTCCTGTCTTGGAAAACCTTGAAAAGTCATGAAAGCTCATGGTCAACTTGCAAACTTTTAAATTTTCCTAGTACACATTAGCAATGTTTTTATTTTTCTCGATTTTAAACTAACAAAATTTTTCATCTTTGCCGAAGGCATGTTTACAAATTTTCCACGTTTTATCGAAGATAAATTTGCACAAATTTATACAAGTTTTCCCGAGGTTAATTTACAACACTTTCCACGTTGCAAGATTTTCAATTGATTTCTAGTACAGATTTGTAAAATTTTCAACAGTTTCCGAGGAGAAATTTGCTACATTTCCAACAGATTCAGAGGAATATTTGACAAAATTCATAACCTTTTCAGAGTACATAATGTACGTTTTCCGAGGACAATTTTGGAAAACATTTTAAATATTTCGTATTATTAATTTTTTTTAAAAATTCCGGTCGTCCGAAATGGAGGAGGGATCCTGGTTGACCGGACACCATGCGGACAGGGGGTCAGGGGGGTTCGATTTCGTGTAGATTTTGAGGACAATGTTTTTGAATGGCAATTGTGAGTGGCAATTTGGATTACCGTACATTAATAACACGTAAATCATTCATCACTTGAAAATGTAAATCTTTTTCAAACTTCGACTTTCATTACTATTACATGTATATATTATGATGTAAATGTAATTCAGCTTTTGAGGAAGAATTTATGTCGAAACGTTGAGCTTGTAAAACATGAGTATAAATAATATACGTGAGTATAGAAGTTGTTTGTTTGCACATAGACATGCAAGTAATGTAACCGTAGTCTGTCGTTAATTCCAACATACATGTACATTGTAGAAACTCCATTTATACACTATATGCCTTCCCTTACTGACGTCATTCGCATGGTATTAGAATATATTTATGTTTAGTATTTGTACATAATTTCAATCTATTAACTAAAGTTGTATTACAATATTCAATTTTTCAATGGATGGTTTTCAACAGACCATGCTATAAGGCTAACCATGCTACCTCGACATAAATCAAATCGTATCTCGTTTTACAGCCACAATATTGAAATGTTTTGGTCCATATGTAACGCCTTTTCTCGGTTCCAAACTTGGTGTTGATCCATCTTGGCTTCTAAAAGTGAACATTTGCAGCAGTGTTGTAAAATACAAATAGAGCTCCATTTTAGCAAGCGATACTCCTAAACAATCGCGCTTTCCTTGAATTAAAAAAATGCAAATTAATTTTATGTGCTACTGTGCTTTAATAGTGACATGTCATTGGATGAATATTTTGGCACTTACCCATTGAAAATGTACACAGATGCTCGTTTCTTAGAATTTCACCATTTGCGTTTAAAAATCGGTCAGGTCGAAAACTATGTACATTTTCCCAAAACTTGTCATCATTATGGACGGCCCACAAATTAGCCACTATAAAAGTATTCTTTGGTATTGTATACCCGAATATTTCACATTCTTTTATATTTCTGAGAAAATAGAAAAATCAGAATAAATGAATAAACTATAGCACGTCAGGAACAATACTTAACAGCGAAATAAAGATTTTCAAGTTAGTAAATTAATCGTTGCATTTTTACTTGTGAGGAACGCTGGTTGGTACAAGAGTCGTCAATCGCTGCACTTCGAATATAGTGGCTTCAGTATATGGTGTCCTTAATCGGTCATTCCAACAAGGGGCTCTTTCCCGTCCTATGACGTCATCAATTTCGTTTTGGACTTTTCTTTGCACATCTGGATGTATTGTCATGTAAATGAAGCACCATAGAAGAGTGTTTCCTGTGGTTTCTGTGCCAGCACCCATCAGGCCTCTTATGTTTTCTTCCAGGGCTTTGTCTATAACAGATAGATGATTAAATTGTTAGCTTGCTGTTGTGTTTATAACAGAAACACTGTGCCCAATTTCAAAAACAAACTTTGTTGTGACGAACAAAGTAAATCACAGAACATTTCATTTTTCTTTACATTTTTCTTATGTTTTCTTCCATGGCTTTGCCGATGTCAGAAGTTGAGAAACCTATTTTAGTCGTAGGCCATAATTCATCATCACAAAAACCCATTCCACTCGACAAATATACGAAAAAATAAGTTTTAAATTTATCTCCGGCAATAAAGAAATGGGATTTCGGTTGTACCCTAAATCGTAAACGTTTTTCTAAATGCATCCATTCCAGTTCTTTACGTAAATTGATTAACGTATATTTTTTGCATAAATGGTTTACAACTTTACATAAATAGTTAACTGCATTGTTTGCATAACTTTGTTTCCAGAAACAACTTACGACTAATTAGGTTCCTCCAGTGTCAACGCTTGATGAAAGAAACATAATACCTTTATTGCCAGTTGTTTCTGGAAACAGAACTTATGTAATTTATTGGTAGCAATTTGTAAAATCGTGTTTCCTTCAGGTTGGAAAAAAAATAACAAATTATAAATAATGAATTTAAGGGGTGAGGCATTGCGTACCCTAAAGGACACCGCGGGGTATTTGTTACCCATCCCTGGTCTACTGTATGTAGTAGTTAATTCCTTTAGTGTGCTTTTTGAAATTTTTAACACAACCGAAATGTACATTGTGATTTTTATAAAGATCGTCACTTTAATGGACGTCTTAAATATGATAAATGTTTTCATAATAGGTTAGTTAGAAATCAATACATGTACCTGGAAACATCATGTCCTTTTTGTCTTTATTTTGCTCTGCTATTTGTTCCCCAATAAAAGCATTAATGTAATTGTCCCTTTGTCCATTCAAGTAGCTCTTCTTCCATTCCGTAATTTGATTCAGGACCGATTCTTTAAACTCGCAGAGCAGTTTTCTAAATGACAATAGAACATGAATTGGATTTTCTGTTTTTGAAAATAAATCTAGCATGATTTAATTTTGGAGAAAAGAACTAGGCGACTTCCTATCGATATTTTCAGCATATTAACCAGTTGAAGTTAGTGAAGCTTCAAATTAATGTTTAATTAAATGTTTTTTTTTTGCATGTTTTTTGATTTCATATGTATCCATATACTGCATAGGTGCTCTGTTTAGTCCTGGAACAAATAAAAAAATGTATATCTTTAAAACGGTAAAAGATGAGACGATAATTCCTTCAGGTAACATCTAAAGTCGTTCAAGAGTTATCTGGTAACCATATTTTCCGAGACCTTGAATGTGACGTTCAAGGTCCTCAATTTGCCGTTTTCGGTTTCTTTTCAAATATCCCAGAAATCGCTGCAGATAGAATTGTAGTGTCAATCATAAAGTCGTAGAGCGATGCAAATTAGTCTAAAAATTTTGGATTTTCTTTGTGAGTGTCGATGCAATGTGCAGGCTATATACTCTATGACACAAGAGCTTTGTCTGTTGTCTGGAGACCATGTAAATTTTCTTTTTATAATGTACAGCATGAAACACATGGTTATGTTTCACAATAGCGGGGGAAAAACTTTCTTCTCGCAATGGCTCGTTTATAAAATTTGAAAACAACTTTATTAGACTAATTTGGCACCGCTCTACAACATTCTTATTGACCCTAGAATCCTATCTGCAGCGGTTTCTGAGATATTTGCAAAGAAACCGGAAATGGCAAATGGATGACCTTGCACGTGACATTTAATATCTCACGGAAAATGTGGTTTACAGATCGAACTTGATCGACTTAAGATGTTTCCCGAAAAAATTATCATTCCATCTTCTACTGTTTTGAAGAAATACTTGTTTTTTCTTTGGTTAGGGATAAAATTAACAGCTAGAGCACCCTGTATCCTTGCATAGCATCCGTGAAAGGCAGGAAAGTTGTCTCTTAAGTCGTCAGGGGCATTCAGGTCATATCAAGTGCAAATGTTGACCTTTCCTGTCTTGCACGGATGCTATGCAAAGATGCACACATCAGTAAAATTTTTTTTTTGTTGCAATGAATGCAATAATTAATGTGGCAAACACTGCCATTACACTAATTATGCAACGCTGAGAATTAACGTTATAATTTGAAGTTTTAGGCTATCTTCTACGGTTTATAAATTAAAATCGCATGCGCTATGATAATGACGAGCTGCGTGAGTTTTGACAAGGTTTTTTGGAATCCTCGCATTACGTTCTATTCATTTATTTTCGCACCTTTTACCTAACACCAGTGGCTCCCAAGATATTTGGAAGGGCCAGATATCTAGTTCACCCTGTATAAGTTTTTAGTTATAAAAATTGTTGTATAGATTGTCTCATTCGAAATGTATAGAGCACATATAAAATTATTCATTTAATGCCTATATAAATTCAAAAAATTACCAACATTATTATTTGGAACGAAGTAGGCTAATGTTTTGAATGTGCTACCGTATGGGTTATTTTATCACTTCATTGATGTCATAGTAGTTGAATTAAAGTTTTAAATTTGAAAATGGCATCTTAAAATTTAGGACTTGATACCTGTTCTAATTAAGACTGCATTTGTGTAGTGTTTAAAATGTGTTACAAATTTAAACAGCTATCTGACATATATATTTTTTCTTCGTGAATAGTTTTCGAAATTTTAACTTTCTTCCACTTGATGTTTGGACTATGTTTTTAAAAAATTTAAATCTGGGAAATAATCGCATTTTTTTGGTAATTCATTGTTTTACCATATAAGTGATGAAAGATGTCAACTAAATTACAGTTAATGTGTCTCAGCATTTTTTTAACTAAGTAGATTGTTCATTTTTGGCTAAGTAGTACGATGGTTAAAATGAAAATTTACAAATTTAGGAAAATAAGTCATTTCAAAGTCCGCAACCACTGTGCCAGATAAACGCTACTAGTGGTCAGTGTTTCAAGATAACTTAAGCAATATAAATGTAGGCTACGTTAAAAGCTTTTGTGGAAAAACCTAACTTGAATTAGTTTAGTAAGCTGTTTATTATTGGTTGTTGTAGCTCATTTATAAGCACAGACACAGCATGTTAAAAAAAATACCTAAGTATTTCATTGTATTTTTGATTTCTAAATTTCTAATTCATTGTAGAAATTAATTGAGCCACACAGTTCAAATAAGTATGAATTAGTTTGCTCTGTATGGTCAAAATCAAAGCCGTGATCACGTAAAGTACAAGTATATCATCAGAACAGGAACAATATCAAATTTGAAAAACCTACTATCAATGAAACCAAATGGCAAACATGAAGGAAATCTGATCGATTGCTGAATGACATATCACATGCAACTATATACATGTATTTTTATAATACATCAAATCAATTTTTTTAAATGCACGTGCCTAGCTAATGCGATTTACGTTCTTCAGATTAATAACATTGAACAGGATTATATGACTTACACAAACTTTTGTTGATTTCCAATCTTGGCTATTCCAGGTAGTTTTAGTAACCATGGAAAAAACACCGCTAAGCCTGTTACATTGGCTTGCTTTGTATATTCATTGAAATAACGTTGTGCTAAAATAAACCAGGGGTCATCATATTCAAATCTTTCCCCGAAAATTAGTATGCATATGTTGTTTGCAACACTGCCAAACAGTAAGTCAGCAAACTTGGCTGGCTGACCGTTTAATTTCCTCACTTCGTTGACAAAGTACTGGATTTCCTCCTACATTAAAAAAAATGTCAAATGTAAATAAATGTAGCCTATACTTAGATGCATTGATACTAAGTAAAATTCTGGAATCGTGCAATGAGCAGGTCAAGATGACAATCAATACGCAGCGCCTATAATTTCCGGAAATTAAATAGCGTGTGCAATGTTTCAAGTTCTGTTCGTTATACAGCGATTTGATACGTAATATTTGATTACTGTTTTTATAACGTGGTGATTATATCATTAAACTAGATTTTCTATTGGTCTACATTGTGCTTGCGCGTTTTTCATCATTTTTTATATGGGTTTTGTTTTTTTTTAAGTAATTTTACGCATTGCACATCTTGGTACATTATGAAATATTCCTGTAATTGTATATATACAGACCATTATTTGAGACTCAATGGTGGTCTTGCCAAGTCCTAAATCTTTGAATATACTTAAAGCGAAACGACGATGAGTTTTCCATATTTCTCCATCAGCTGTTGTTATTTCTGTAAATTTCATTTTTCCTATATTTTTTTTATAACTGACAACAATTAAATTAACTGTAAAATAATCGGATTTGTTTAAACTTACTGTAAATATCAGTCTCTGCGCATGACACCTGGATTTCAGGGCGTCCTATAAATACATCCCCTTGCTTAACTAATGCCTCCTTGATGGCGTCGTAGTGGTTCAAAACAACAACCAAGCGGTTTCCTAAATATAAGCTAATTCATACAGAAAATTTAACATGCAACTAATTATCAAAATATAATCATTTCCAAGATACACACAAAACCGTACTTAAAAAATTAACTGATTGACTAACTTATATTACATATATTTAAAACATATAAGGAATTTCTGTCATTCATGCCTTATTAAAATTATTACTGGAAACGAGAATTTCTGCAAAACACCTTTTATGATACACATTTTTATTAAAAAATAAATTCAGTCATTTGGAGTAATAACAACGTGAAATAGCTTATAAATGACTGTGAAATCTGCATAAATGCATCCATTAGTAAAACTAATTTTACCCTCATATGGTTACCTTAAAAAAGAAACTTTCTGGTTTACCTGGGGATTTCCGAGACCTATTATATTTAAAAATCAAAAAATAGTACTATTTTGAATAAATACATTAAACTTGATCAATTACATAGTTTTTATCATTTTTATTTAAATAGAATTTTTTTATCAAGAAAAAACTTCAAAAAACTCCAAAAAAGCTTCATATGTTCATATAATAAAACTAAAAGAAAAACAACCTTAAGTGTCTGCTTTTGGCACTTATATGTTCAAAAAATAAAAACTTGCAACAAAATCTTGTTTGCTCGATACAGGGATGAGCATATGGTATAAATATGTGATTACTTTCTGACTTACCTGGGGGTGTTTGAAACCCTGACCTCTATAAAATGGCAGGAAAACATTTGTAAGTCGATTTCTTGACAAATATCTTAATTATTTTCAACTATATTTAGGAAAAGTCACGAAATTTCATTGCTGAAAAAAATTTCAATAACATGTTTTATGTCAATAAAGAGGGTGGGGGTCTGAAACACCCCCTAGGTAACCATCTGAGGGTTAAACGGACATGTTGGCACCAGGAACGAAAACTTGGTTATTTTTATCGTTTCCACGGACGTATAGAAACTAATGAACATTGCCTCGTTTTTCAACCGATCTCCCATCAAGACCGAAATGTCCATTCTTCCATTAACCTATACCATTATACACTCGACCCACATCCCGAGGCACCTCACTCTATACCATGTACTCGTGAATGTGAGTTCTTAAGAGACAATCGCTCAATGACCAAACACGTTTTATCGGTGTAAACGAGAATGATGGCCCGTTTCGTTACACACGCATACCACGCGTGACAACCACATTCAAAATGCCATCTTCTTATGCACTCGCACGTACTTTTTTTTTTATTAGTGGTATTTACATAGTTTTCTGCCTCCGTTCTCCTCTATACGCGTATACAACAAACCCCGAGAATTTTAGAAATTCTTCGCGATTTGGGAAGTTCGCTTCTGAAGCTCGCTTATCGTGTTCGGCAAAATAGCGGAAGAATTTGTTAGAAACCAAATAAATAACGCCAGCCAAAAGTTACTACCTCGACGTATAAACTAACGAACATATAGGCAAAAAAAAAACTCGGAATGGGCCACCTCGACGACACGAAGGGTATGCGTGTCGAAATAGCTCCAGTCTGAAATACCTGTAAAGTTTTATGCTTTGGTTTACACAGCCAAGAATCTTTACCATTCGCACTTCGGCAATAGTTCAAATCGACCCAATCATTGCTTTTAAAACAACGATAACCTCGATTGATTTTTAAACCAACGAGTGCTTGTTTTCACAGTGTTACACCGTGATGCTTTATCGCGTACACGCTTGACTTCACGAGGGTAAAAGTACGATTCACGAAGCTTCGTCCGAGTACCCCTATATTACATCGCTTTAATTTTTTTCACGTCTTATAAGTATTATTTTGGAATATAAAATTACGCATATTCGTCAGCTACAGTAGAACCTGTCTAAAATCAACCCGTGTAAAATCAAATCCTCTCTAAAATCAAAAAATATGCTGGTCCCGCC
>JAQGBX010007304.1:0-11564 GCA_034698745.1 Megaphyllum sjaelandicum | reverse complement strand
TCGCCTAGTGGTAAGGGTCTGCAATACCACTACGCGACACTCTTTCGAAATTAAGTGTTCAAGGACACTTAATTGCTTATGTGCTCCCACCATAACGCATTTTAAGACTATTTACAAGGAGCAAATGAAATGACGAGTAAATAAACAGTTGGTTGATGTTTTTTTCTGTTATGGAAATTTGTACAACGCTATATGATCTTTAGGAATTAACGAATTACCCATCAATAATTAGCGTCTCATCCCTAATGAATTTGCATGCTCTTTTGAATACTGGTGAGTAAATATGTAAATTTGAAACAACTTCAAGGTATCTCGCGTACACATTTCCCAGCACGAAAGCGCAAGTTCGTTACATTTACCACGGGGAATAAATGTTAATTTTCTCTTTTCAATGCCATCAGTTGTGTATAATAAAGGCTAGCAATCAATCATACCGCGTGCTATGACTGCTATCGAGGCTAAAATATAGAATAATACGCACGAAAGCCCTGAACGAACGTGCAAATAATGCAAACTAACGCCACATTTTCAGCTTTGATGCTTCATTTGCGCAAGTGTGCGAATGTTAATTGAAATCACAAATAAGCTGCTCACGCATCGTTTATTTTTTTTCAATTGCGTTTGAACTCGTTGGTCACATCACTCGTTAACCCGGAACACAAGAATGATTGGTAATCAATGTTATCGAGCTAAGACAGCTAAACACGTTGTAAAACACGTCCGAGGAAGTGATTTTGTTGCAAAATATACACGTACAGTATATATATTTATAATATCCCTAACAGAAATTGATGAATTTTCAAACGGTCAGCGTTAATTATTACCATTTCTGATCTGCTCTATAAGTACGTGCTACGAATGCACCGCATAACATACGTACGCTGCTGAGAATGCATTTAAAACGCACGATGCTGGCAATAAAAGGAATATTTTTAAATATTTTGAATTTTCCTCTTGAAAATGACCATTTCAGGCAGTTGCATAAACGAGAGCGTAATCTGGCGTTCATCGCGTGGTTCGTCATTTTGGAAATCGTTAAGCTAGGCTGTTTGGGTTTCACCATGGCAACGACTCTTCCAAACGCTCCCTCTACGCCGTGTGCAGCCAATGAGGAAGGCTTTTCCCCATTCAAACTTTTCTTTACTGCACTTCACCTCGAGCTACCAAAAGCAATAAGGGTACTTAGACAGAAGACTAACCAACCGCGCAATTGGCCATGGTTTGATCGTATATAGTGACCATATCAAAAACACTCATTTTGATTGCCATCCATCGTTCGCTCCACGACTGCGCTTAGCGTCCTTTCCAAGGTGTTTCTCGGACAATCCGTTCCGTTTTTTTTTTCCTTTACATCGATCGGAGATGTCAGTTAACGAATGATGCCGACTCGTCTTAGCTATAACTAACGCGTGACAAACGATCGATGCGTTACCAGAACTTTTACGTCAGTCTGTCACAGTTGGCTGCGATGTCGTTTTCAATCGTTACGGCAGTCGGTAGCTCGTTATTCTAGATATCGGTCTCGATGTTTCTTTCATGCTACGAGATTATAATAATCCATCCAATTAGGCAATACCGCGTGTAGGTCTTGCCGATAAATAAATCCGACTTATGGCCATAATCGCTGATCATCCGCGGTGCATGTTCACGTATCTCGATCCCGCGATTGCTCCAATGCCTCCGACATCGCGTCGATTTTCTCGAAATAAGCGCCACCTATATGTACACGTTGATATTTCGAGGCAATTTTGATGCGCTCGTCGTCGTGCAGTTCGAGTGCAAAATCCAAATTTTCTGCGTGAGCACGCTTCGCGCGCTTCCAATTACATCAGATTTCCTAATTTGAAATGCCTCCTCTTGCACTATGTTTCGCCATCACTTTTATCATCCGAGTCTCTCGATCCGAGCTCTGCACGTTTAAGGCAGTAATCTCGACGAGGGAGAAGAAGATACAAAATAAATCGAAGTTCTCCAGATAATTCTGACTGTCTTACGTCGAAAGCCATAAAAATGCAATTTCCCAAATAGACAAACACGAAGGAGGATTGAGCCAGTCGCGATTTATTTCTCGGCTTTTAAAATCTGGAATCGTTCCTATTTGTTTGCGTGGCGACGCCTGAATATCAGATACCAACATTGATGAGAAGTCATCGGGGTATGCTAGCGCTTTTCCGTTAGTTTTCCTTAAAAAAAGGAAAAGGGGGTGGTTATACGTATGAAACAAATAAATAGAAACTACGAAATACCTGCCGAAGCAAAAGTATTTTGCACTAACAAATTCAAAAATGTCTCGATAACGAAATTTCTGTCTGCTAATTGATTTCTCAGTTTACTTACTTTTTACAATAAAAAACTGTATAGAATGGGCCCTTTTTGAGAATGTAAAGAAAGGCAACCTCCATATTTCGGCTTTGAGGTAAAAAGTTATGCTAAATTCGTCATATTTACTGTGCTATTGAAGTAGGCCTAACATGTATAGAAATTGCGTAATTTCAGCCATTACAGTATAATAAAAAGAATCCTTGAAATTACCTCGAGAAGAAAGCTCCTCCAGCATTTACATGTACTAGTACGTTCAGTCGCTCACTGGAAACAGGAACTGTATAGGTGAACCAGTCATTCGTTTGCTTCAAGACGAGAACCATTACAACGTGTCAGCTCCACAAATTTGGGCAAACAAAAATGGCAACCTCTTCTGTGCTCTTCCGCATATTAACTCGAGATCCGTTTCCGTATTCGGATATTCAGTGGCAACTAGTGACGGACTTGCGAACTATTAGTTTGTACGCATTTCTAAAGGCGGCAAGAACATTGAAGTAACTAAATATCCGAGTGTAATCATCACTATTCTATATTGTTGAAAAGAACAACGTATCAAAGAATACATTATAGGATTAGATGTAACCAATTTCAACTACACGTACAGTACATGTATCTCAGTTACCACTTTATTGCGGTCGAAATTTCAAAATTTAGGGATTCATTTCGGCGTTATTATTCCTTCCCACAAGCAGCACCAGATTTACACATTGCAAGGCCCTTAAAACTGTGGAAAGCTTTTGTATCTTTTTGATACAAAGCTTTTTGTATCTTTATCTTTTGTACATCCAGTAATACAACAAACGATAAAACTGCTTATCATCCTCTTGATCTCCACATTAAAGCCGTCATCGCAGAAGTTTTTGATAAAATAGATTAAAAACTACTGTATATATATAAAACAGTCTCATTTCAAACCTCCTTGAGTAAATTACTAATTCCAACAACATTTTTTTTTTCGGATTAAATAGTCTTTTTCATAGAAATTTAATCGGGTTTAATCTGGTTAAATCGAGTTTACCAACATTCCATTTATAAAATTCAGTATTTACGTTGAAATCCAGTCGATTGGGGGAAGGGGGAGGGGTGGAAATGGGACACAAAGTTGTCCGTATCTGCATTTTCACTAATATTTATTGAGTGCAACCAAAATCTTAAATGACATTTAATTTAGAAAGTTGTATTTACAACACACATCGAAAAAGAAGCTTTAGAAATATATTGTTGGTAACGAGTTTTCTGACATTAAAATGTTTGCGAAAATGCATTTAGGAGAAATTTCATTTTCGATAGTTTTACAATTTCCCTTTTATGCATATTGTTGTTCGCAACACAACTTCCCAGTGCATCACCACTTATCTCAGATTTGAATTAGAATCTATCTACAATTTATGGCAATTATCCCGGTCAATATCTTGTTTTTATTTATAGTGCCAAATTTAACCATGACAAAGTCATGATATTAAACGAACTTGAACTCATCTTCTCCCCAAGTAGATTTATTATGTCGTTATCATCTTTATAATCACGCTGCGTGCATTTATTAATTAAACCATTACGTTGCATTTTATAAGTGGCGATTGTTTTCGGTTGCATCCCGGAAATGAGCCATTGTTTTATATACATGTAAGCCAATTGGTACAACGATTAATAATCTCTTTATTATACGTAAAACATTAGTAGATGTATTTGCGATTGTTTCAGAACATACGCACAAATATTTCTCCTTTGCACGATGGCTTCGTTTAATATATACATACATGCATGCATATAACTGCAATACATTTTGTGACTGAAGATAGTTACAGTTTTATGCTTTGTAACGATTCAAATTAAGATGATTACATTTTGTGAAAGTACGTTAAACGCTAATGTTTATTTGCAAAATGAAGTTCGTTGCCTGGGGAACATTTGAGTGTGGCAATTCAAGGTCTTAATCTGACCTTGTTACTACATCGAACGTCAGCAGAACAATTCCGCCAAATTATCTATTAAATGGACATGAAGGACATTTTTAAATTTTGGTAAGGAGTTGATTGACCATGCGAACTTACTATTCTTCAAGATAATTGCTTGCTCTGATATTAAAACGAAAACATGATGCATAAAACAGCAGCCTAGATTTTTTTTTCTCAAAAACCTACATGTAAGTGTACATCAATTTATGCATTCACAGTCTCATTTTTCAAGTGGATTCGGTTTAGACTTGTTGTGCCCAGTTTCATACTAGTATATTTATCTGTGAAACGTAATTAAAGATATTTCATATTTTTACAGTTGAATATACTGGAATTTTTTACTGTGTTTTTATGTTGCAGGATTTCTTAACTCTTAGTTTACGTTTACAAAATGGCATACTCTAGTGTTCCTACCTCATTATTTATTCTGTAACATTCAAAACATAAAGAATAAAGTTGACTAACTTTAGTTAGTCTTTCTTTCCACAATGATCGACACGTCAGGAGCCGCTAGAGTAATGCCAAATTTCACCGTCATATCAGGCTTCTGCGAACCTTCGGGCAGTTTAAACGTAAATTGATGAAGCATGTTGGTGACAAAAATAAAAAGTTCCATTTTGGCCAAAGATTCTCCCAGACAGATGCGTGGACCTAAATGATTACGAGAAAAGTAAACAAGTAGTTAGGCCAACGACAATACACGTTTGGAATGCATGATTATACAATGAAAATGTACTTTCAAGATGGAAGGATTTAGTATCATCTACCTGCTGAGAAAGGCAAGAAATAATCTGGTTTAACGATATTTCCTTCTTGGTTTAGAAACCTTTCAGGTCTGAAATTATCAGGATCTCCCCAGAGGTCAGGATCATGAGAAATATTCCACAAGTTGGGTATAATGACGCAGTCGTTGGGGACGTGGTACCCTAGCAGAGTTGTGGCTTTTAGATTGCGATGAGCGATGGAAAACGGAACGATAGATGCCATTCTTTGTACTTCCAAAATAACGGCGTTAGTGTAAGGTAACCTGTGCAATATTCGAAAATCAACAACTGTTCTCTGTTGGCAATTTTCGGGATAAAATAAACATTTGCATCTTCCACGAAAACAAATGGTGAAAAGGAAATGGGTTCTTTCACAACATTCGCAACATTAAATTTTTTCTCAGAAATGACGTGTGAAGTTTAGCACTAATTTGGGGCATATTTGAGAGTCTCAAATGTTTAACTTTACATCTGCAATGCCACAAATTAAAAGCTAAAGTTTACACGTCATTTCTGAGAAAATGTTTGGTCTCCATTTCAGACCAAATATGATGTACGAAGCGCACTTACAACGGGCGGTCACTCAATACCGGCGGACGATTTCCCAATACTGCATCGAGTTCCTTGCTGATTTTTTCTTGCACTTCCGGCCATATGGACACGTAAAGACAGAACCAACTGAGAGTACTTGCAGTTGTCTCCACGCCGGCCAAAAAGAAATTCAGGGAAATGCTCTTCAGTTGAGCCTCTGTGCGACAAAACAATGTTGAAATTGATTATTTACATGTGCATTCTTTATGGATAACATTCATGGATTTATTTACCTGAGAATTCTGTTTCCTCTCCGCCATTCAATTTCTGTTGCTTATTTATTTCTTGCAAATACGAATCCATAAAATCGCGCTTATCCACTTCCGAAATGGACGTCTTGTGATTTTCAATTTCTTTGCCCATGAATGCCAATAATTCGGTAACCACCTCTTTTCTTTTCTGACGAAAACTTTTTCTATACCCTAATTTTATGAAAAAGTTGGGCACAAACAGAAAATCTTGCACGCCGCTAAGACGAACGAAATCGGTGACTAAGTTTTTAAAATACACCAAAGATTTATCTTCGTAATTGAATCGTTTTCCTGGAATTTACAGAATTAAGAACGCATTAAGAATCTACAGTAAAAAGGCGCTTCTTTTAAAGTATACAACTACGGGAATCATTATAAAAACATAAACAGAGTAACTCTGGAGCATTGGGAAATTTCGTATTTATGCGAATGCAAATGGTGTGTGTGGTTTTTTTTAAAGTTCAATTTTATCATAAAACGCTAAGAATGTTGCTCAGTTTATTCGTTTTTGATATTACTTTCAAACTCAGTACAATCAGTTCAAACAAAACAAGGAAAGCAGGTGGTACATTTCTGAAGTTCCTTACCTGCAGTTATGTTCCATATCACATTCAAAAGAGGCACAAATAAGTAATGTTTCATGTCGATGCCAGTTTTTCCATTTTTCTCCAGGCAGGCGAGCAAATCATCCAGTTCTGTTTGAATAGCAGACTCCATCACTCTTTTACCAAATCCTAAATCCTTCAATTGTCCAATTGAAAATCGTCTTTGCTCTTTCCATGTTTTTCCATCAGTCCCTATGATTCCTTGGAAAAAAAAGATCGAATTTGCAATTATATCCTGGACATTCTCAATGAGTGATACATGATTTACATGTACACACGAAGGATTCTTAATATAACCATACGTGCCTGCTACACACTTTAAATGTGAGTTTTGCCAACGTCCTGTTGCAAAATACCAGCTTGTTTAAATCTAATATTAATTACCACCTATTTCTTTATTGGCATTGTCTTCCGCGGAAAATATTTCGAAAGTGATTTTCCAGTGTTTTTAATTTTTACGTTATCTTTGGTATATATTGTACATGGAATAACTGCGCTAATGATTAACACTAACGATAAACTTAACTTTTGGTATAGTGACATAGATTATGTTGAATAAACGTTTCAAATGAACAGTGGCAATAAAAAATCGCAGTTTAAAGTTCACTTACAGTGTATGTTTAACGAAATTTATCTTTTAAGAGTGTGGATTTCTATGCAGTAATCAGTTCAGAAATAGTTTGGATAAATAATGTGTTTACGTTTCTTGTATCCAATAACCGAACCAAGTTTTATTTTTCATAATTAAAATAAATGTAGAGATTGATTAATTTGGCTATGCACTACAATAATTCCACCCAGTTGTCCTTAAGTTTGAAATTATCGATAAAAGTTGTGAAAAGGTTAAGACTTTAATATGGAATTATTTGGTAAAATGTTGGCATTTTCGAAAAATTGATATAAAAAGTAATACAAATAGTATAATGATCTCAGACAAATTCCGGATTTTGAACATTCATCGAACGAAAAATTCTCATAAGAATATTCTCTTTTATAAACCCTTCTCAGCTTATGAACGAGGATATCCACATTTACGAACATTTGGAACGTATAAATTAGAACAAGGGTCATGAAGCTTTTGTCCTCAATTGGCAATGCGTTAGGGTGAGTTAGAAATTTGCAAAGTTGCTGATTTTAAGGTTTCAAATTACGAGTGCCAAAAAATAGACGAGTGCCAACGTGATTTCTTCACATTTTTTAGTTGTAGTAACTTGTTTGGAACAATGTTGTACCGGTCAATGGCGGATAATAAACTTTGGTGAAATGTGTCAAAATATAAAAAAGCGTTTTCTACAGTATGGACGCAATATGTATAGCAAGAAGGTTTCATTCAATTACCAATGACCATGTTTTTTCAAGAAATTGTCGATGAAATATATTCTTCTTCGTCACATATGTTCAGTGAATTTACATAATACCGTCAAGAAAACCGATCAGTTTCATAAAAACGTAAACTGGTCGTGTTTAAATAGTTTCGTAATTAAAAGGAAAGTTCATGAAACCAGTCTGTACAGTGTTTGTATTAATTACTGTGAATCCGAAACTGAACACGAATTATTTACATGTATTTGTGCAGTACTTCCTGTGAAAAAATTATATTCAAAAATGCAAAACGTTCCGGGGTTTGCTCGTTTGCAGTATTTAAAGTAGCGGAACTACATGTAATGTACATTTATTTTCTCAACGTCGATATTAGTTGGGTTTAAGTGGCAGGAAATTCATATTGTGCCAATCGGGTTAATACATCTCTTGTTTTATCGCAATAATTGACCTTGACTACCCTGAAATAAAACAAATTTAATGCAAGGAAAATTACCGAATAACACGCAGTTCGGTGTATTTAAATTATAGTTTAACTGTATGCAAGGATGCAGATTGGAAAAGACTAAATATGGTCCTATTACGTACGTGAAGTATTGCATCAACCATGGCATTTTTTCGCAGGTGTCTGGTTTCTATCAATTGTCCTTACTGGCTTGTTTAAAAATGGAGGTTAACCTGTATGTCCTTATCCATGTACGCTTTTAGGACTCGGAAAACAGAAATAAAATAAACATTGCGACTTTCAGCGTTATGTGTTAAAAGAAATGTTATGTATTTAGAAACCTACACAACCAAGCCTGCAAAATGCACCAGACAGTGGTATTTATAGATGAACGGAATCACGATTTTATAAACCGTTCATTGTGCTGCAATGGTGTATTTTAATGTGCAGGAAATCTCCTGTCATTTTCTAAGTAATTATTCATTTACTGATATCTGGTTGTTTTGTTGCGTAGTTCACGTGTTCTTATTACTTAACCAAAAATCTTCACTTCACACCCAAAGCTAGTTGTTTTGCTCGCTGGAAGACCTCATCGATAAAGCACCATTGCTCTAAGCATACGCCTTTCTTTGGATGCCAACTTGGTTCCGAATCTTGTTCCGTCAGGCTGAGAACAACCCTGGCCATGAACTTACCTGTACTTTTAACACTGTATTATATATTGTACATTTTAAATCACCTGGGATTGTTTTAAAAGGTTCAATAACAAAATACAGCCATTTCTTTCATAAAGATACTTTCAAGCACCTCAAATAAATAATAATGACGACCACATCATCATTTGTCAGACGTTCTAGAAAGGTTCTTTGAAGACCCTTTAAAGGTTCTCTTGCATGATGCGACATAGAAAAGGACCTTTTAAAGATGCATCATGCATTTTTGTATACATTTTTTTTTCACAGTGTAGACCTTGGGTAACGCTGTCGACGGGGTCCAAAGGGTTCCACGTTGTGTTTAATTTTCGTTTGCGTATGCTTTTAAGCATGTCTGACTCAACTAGAGTAAACACTAAAGTAAACAAACAACCATCGGCACACGTGAACGATAACAAATGAATTTGGGGTACAACAATAACAAAGTTAAGTGCATGTTAGTAAATGGATTTACGAGCTCGTAGTCTCAAAAGAGCAGCAAAAACAGGTCAAACTTAGCATCGTTAGCATTTTGAGTGAATTCAAATGATTAAAATCCTAAAACACACGAGAAAGAAGTAATTTGTCCATGTTATACTTGATATACAGTACACGCACGGTGCATTGTATTTTCGATAGTTAATTAGGATATTCTGCATTATATAATCAAGTATTTTGCACCGAGGTCTGCATGATGCTATTTTTATCTACAGATAGCGGGCAGAAAGTTTGCAAGGAAGACAAATCTAAACTGCACTTACCATATCGCCCACCGACATCTTTGACGATATCTAACACTGGTCTTCCGGCAAAAATTTCTCCTTGGTCGATGAGAGCAGCTTTGACGGCTTTCCAATCGTGCAAAACCACCCCTTGATATTTTCCCATAGAAATGCTGAAAACACTTCCATACTTCTTGCCTAATTTCGTCAGCACGTGGTGGGGTTGTTTGCCAAGAAAAGGCAAATAACCCAAGATTGGGAGTCCGTAAGGTCCGGGTGGCAATGAGAGATTAGACGTTCTTCCAAATCCAAAAAGTTTGCTGATAAAACAATAAAGTGCCAAGATGCAAGTAAAACTTATCAAAACTGAGAACAGCATCATGAACGTTCTTTCTGGCGGATGTGGGCAAGTAAACTATTCAGGCGCGCCTGCTTTTCCCAGTTTTTTTTTTTAGTGTGGGCGAAACACTGTTGACCTGACATGCGTGAAAGGAAGACTGCGAATGAAATGTGGCTGTAGGTTTTATCGTATCTGCATGTGCATTGTGTTGTTTAATCTTAAAGAGGGCAATGCTTATCGTTCAGATTTCTTAATTTGTGTACTTATTAATGTTTGCGTTAATACGCTGCTGCCATGGGAATTGCACTACGCATGCTCGCGGTTAGAAGTTTTGCTTTATCATGCGAACATTGATTTTGTTACATTAGACAGGATCTAGTTTCAGTTTTGGCACTTCCATGTCAATGCCAATAAGTAACCAGAGTGTTCATTTGAATATTTCCATCTTGACAACGTCTTTCATGGCCATTCTAAAATTTTGTTTGAAAAGTTAAACTTGTAAATGAAGGGTTATGATTTAATGTTGGTTTTGACATAATACATACATGTAAATACAGTATATTAGAAACGCTAGCAGGACATTTTGGGAGCATTACCTCTTGCTGCCTACTTTTTGGAACTACATGTAAGTGGCCAAGAAGATGTTTTTTTGTTTTTGACTTGTTATGCTAAATGTCTTATTAGCATGAGTTGCGTTTCATATGGGCCACCTTAGATGCACGCCATCTTTCTAATATTATTTATTCTGTAATGTATAAATGCATACTTAAATATTGCGAGGCATTTTCGTACTAGTTTATACATTACTGTCTTCTATCAAATAAGTATGCAATTATCTTTTTTCTGCTATGCACAGTAAGCGTACTAAACTACGTTTGGTTTTTGGATTTGACTAACCTATTAGGCTAACAGTAAACATTATTGCCAAATTGGGCTTTGGAGATCCGTTTGTTAATTTAATGGTAGAAATTAGATACAAGTAACCTCTGAATGAATAATTCATAATTGTTCAAAGAGTTACATGTATTTCGACTTTGTAGAACCTTGTTTAACTAAGAAACTCGATTAATGATGACATTTAGAATTATTTGTTTAACCGAGACCCAATTCTAGTTTATCTTCGATTCGCCGTACATTTTTCCAGCAATTTTGACATTAAAATGGTGTGATATAGGTAAATGTATGCAAGTTCTAGAGCGCAGGAGTTAAGGCAGGATTAACGATGCGAAATTGACAAAGGCATGACTCAGGTCATTCTTTGAACTTAAAAAAGGTACGTTATCGCACTACAGTATGATAACCTGCAAAACAATTCCGAAACAAATAAGCATACTGAAATATTTTGAAAAACCGAGGCTAAATTAAGAAACGCTGCTGTATAGATGTCATCAATTATTATTATATTATTATTATTATCATCATCACAGTCTAAGCAAAAGCTATAATAGCTTGTTGCCATCAGTACACTTGACAGGGAACATGACTTTGTCCAGCCTGTTTTTGAATGTATTTATGCTGTTGCAATTTGCAAACACTATCTGGTAAGCGGTTCCAGGC
>JAQGBX010007303.1:0-11565 GCA_034698745.1 Megaphyllum sjaelandicum | reverse complement strand
GATAATTCTAAGAGTGTCTTTGGAGAAACCTTATGTGACACCTCTACCTACAAAACTTGAAGATGTTGCTGACCTGACTCAAATTCTCCGTAATGTCAACCAATGTGCGCTAAACTTGGGTTTCTGCATTCAAACGTTACATTATCTATCTGATAAAGGAGAAGTTTGTCAGTGCACTACGGCAATTAGAAATTATTTACTCAACAAAGCAACATGGTTGGAAAATGTGCCTGGATTGATTAAGGAATTACCACCATTTTCACCTTTACCAACAACTGATAAGCTACAAACTTATAATTCTGACACCTTGTATTCAAGTTTGCTGAGATACATTGCTGCGGATATTACAACATTACCACGGTGTGAAAAGTGTACTATACTAAATTCAGCATATCCTTTACATAGTTCACATCTTAAACTACACCATTGCCAACCTATGCTTCAATGGAAATGGAACTTTAATATTTTGGAATTTCTTGAAAAATGTGTCTATAAAGCTAGTAACTTAGATTTCTGTATTGAAAGAATATGCTTAAGAATTGAAAAGTTTGATTGGCGTAATCAAATATATGCCGAAGCATATAGAACCATACATGAATGGCCGGCTAATGTTTGTCATTCTTTAATCGGTTCTAAAGACTTTAAAGAGGATAATACTGATGATGATGATGATCCTGACTTTGAAATAATGGATGATTCTACTTCTGATGATAAAGATACAAGTATCATCACAAGCGAATCCTGTGAAGACCACTCTGATGCGATGAAAAGTGAGAATATTCTTTTGCCTATACTGCCAGTTTCTAAACAAACTTTAACATTATCTGATCTTTTCAAAATCATTTTAAAAACATCATTTAAAGTGAATTATATTAATAAGCATGAAGCTTTGTTAAAAAAATATATATGTCCACTTGCTGTTTTGAAAAACTGTGCCTTGGTTGCTGACAATATTCACTGGTGTGTTAGTGTTTTGCATTTAAAATGGAATTGCCCTGTATGGGCAAAAAATATATATGAAATGCATTCAAAGTGGCAATTTAAAGATATTGATAAGTTTGCAATTGAAGATATTGTACCTGCTGAAATTAGCAAAGAGCCTAATCCCTCCTTTGGTGACGTACCGGAATTTTGTTACAGGAATAACCTTACATTATTTAAATTAACAAGACAACTTGTCAAGAAAAAGCTTGTTGATGGTAGTTTAGGGCATTGTTGTGTATGTGTAACACTCAAGAGGATGAATATTCTAACTGTAAATGTATTTGAAGGACATAATTGTGAATCTTTAAAAGTATGGAAAAGAATTAGAGATCCCATTGATACATTACCTTGTATGTTTTAGCGTACTATGCCAGCAACCAAAGGCATATTGCAATTAAATTGGCTATGGTATGATTATAATTTTACTGTTGAAACATATGTAAGTGCTATGTGTAAACTTAAAATGAATGATAAAAATCAATTTGTATACTGTCTTTGAATGCCTGATGAGCTAATAAACTTTTTATACCTATTTGTATTTGTCGATTCAATTATTTTATAAATTTGTCTAAGGGACAATTGCGATTAATACTTAAGCATTGAAATTGGCAAGTCGCATTATAAAACAAGAAAACCAAGAAAATCATGTAGCCCTGATCATATAGTGGTCAATACAGCCTTGGCATGTACAGGGAAGACCCTGGTTCGAATCCGGGTTGGGGCAACGTGATTTTTTTTCTGCAACACTTGCAAACTCCAAATTTTTAAACACAAAAAACTTACCAATAAGAAGCCTTCCTGATAAATACGCCCCTCCCCTTGCTTGTGTTTGGCTATACCGTGTGTGACATTTTTAATTAGAATAGTTTTAAAATTTCTGCTATCTAAATGGCGGGAAACTTGGCGGGAAAAAAATTTCAGCCAATAAGAAGCCTTCCTCAGAAATATGCCCCTCTCCTTGCTTCTGATTGGCTAATCAGCGTGTGACGTCATCTGCTTAACGCTGATTGGCTGAATCAGAAAAGCGGAGGAGCCATTACGCCAGTCAGGCATCTTATACTACTGTTACCTCACACATCAGGACTGCATCGAAAGCAGCGTTCCGGAATAAGAAGTTTACAATATCGTTCAATGTTTTGTCTATTAATAGTTTAGTTACCCAGTGTATATACCCCCAGATTTGGAAAACCCAGAACAGTCAGGAAACTTGAAAATGTCTAGAAAAGTCAGGGAAGATTGACATTTTGAAAATGTCAGGAAAATTCAACGTAGTCATGCTGTCACGAATTCAAATTAATGCTTTATGTGGTTAGCTCATCGCCCATTTGAAAATTATTCCAGTACAAATTTGCAAAATTGTCCACGTTTTTCAGGGACAAATTTGCAAACTTTTCCACGTTTTCCGAGTTCAAACCTGCTAAATTCTTGATGTTTTCCGAATGCAAATTTGCAAAATGTTCCCCATTTTCCAAGTGCAAATTTGCAAAATGTTCCCCGTTTTCCAAGTAAAAATGGCCACCATATTTCAAGTTTTCCGAGGGAAAATTTGCACAATTTGCAAACTTTTCCACGTTTTCCGAGTAAAACATTGCTTTAGATATCCAACCTTTTCCAAGCACAGATTTTTAACCTTTTCCGAGTACAAGTTTTCAATATTTTTCAAAATTTTCTAAGTACAAATTTGGAAAACTATCTACAATTTCCATATACAAAATTGCCAATTTTTCAAAAAAATGTTATTTAATTTTTTTTAATATGGTCCTGTGTGTATCGATTTTTCCAAATCGTGGATAACATTGGCATGTTTCAATTGTTATTGATTAAGGATAACCGCTTAAAACCTGGTCAGGGAAGTTGAAACTGAAATTTCTTGGGGAACACTTACTTTTTATGGAGAAAAAATATCCCTCATGAAATCGTCTATTTTTAAAAACTGAAATTTCTTAAACAAATAAATCAGATTTGTGAAATAACACCTATACAGTATATGCGTTTCACATTCAAAGTAATTGCATCGATAAAAGTAATTGCAGTTCAAAAATGTTTTATCAAATAAATTGTTAAAGTTAACACAAATACCGGGTGTTCCGTTTATCATGATTTGTCGAAAATCTTTTAAAATAAATAGTAAATCGTTAAAAGTTATCAGAATACAAGTTTAATAATATCAACTTGCCTTTCAAATTATGCAAGAATGAACGAGTCCTCCGGTCCCCCTATGGGGGATCCAAGGAGTCCCTTTGTAATTTTTAATGGGAGCTAGCCCCATTTATTTTGAAGATTATGAATCTGCACATAAAACAATAAAAAACGTTTTGCCCAAAAGATTTTTTTGGCATCATCTTAGATGTTGCTGCAATCGATATCCGAAATCGTGTAATACACCATGCACTTTTTCAACAGGCATCTTCTACCTGTTGAAAAAAGTGAATGGCGTATTACACGATTTCGGATATCGATTGCAGCAACATCTAAGAAGATGCCAAAAATATTTTAGACAACACTTATTGTGTTATAAGTGCAATTTCATAATCTGCAAAAAAAGAGGCTTCCCATGTAAAATCATAAAGGGACCCCCCGGATCCCCCATAGGGTGAACCCTTCATTCTTGCATAATTTAAAAGGCAAGTTGCTATTATTAATCTTGTATTCTGATAACTTTTACGATTTACTATTTATTTTAAAAGGTGTTGGACAAACTGGATTGCATAGTCATTGAGATATGTGGAGTAATATAGAAAGCAACCAAGCCAGAAATTGTTTTGAAATCAAAATTGAAGGGGGGGGGGAAGGAAAGTCAAAATCTAACTTGTAGACCCTGAGTGTCATAGTTGATGCTGGAACATTAATTTTTAATTAAAATTTTTGAATGAAGATAGCGAGGGATTTCTTCACTCCACAATGCTTAAAAAAATACAATCAAAAGTAAAATGGACTGATGAAACAAGCATTGTTCAGGAAGTCGATACAATTTGTATAAATAGCAGCCGAAGCCCAGTTTCCAGCATCATTCGCTGACCAGTTGTTTCTGGAGAATTACAAATTTGGATTTGTATGCAATTCCATTGAACAAGGTAAGTTTCTGGTTTTCTAATATTTATACATATACAGTAGCTCAACATTTGTATCTGCTTGATGATTGTTTAAAACAGCAAGTTAATTTTGTTTCATTTAACGACAATTTTAAAACTGAATATATAACACAGAATACGAAGAAGCTAAAGTTTAAGTAAATTTTGTTCGATTATATTTCTCCTTTTTTCAAAGACCGGAGAAAATCCTTTAGTCTAAGGTTTACTGTATATTCCAAGTTTTTAAATTAGAAGTTTGATTCTGTTTTGCTATCACTATGAAAATAAAACTGACCATTTTGCTTATAAAGCATAACAGTTTGATTTTTTTAAGTCTAAATTTGGTAATTGCAGTTGGTAACTCATTTTGATTTGCATTACAATGTTTGGAACTATTATGTTAATATATTTTAGAAACGAAAACTGGCCAATTTGATTTCAAAGTCATGTCAAAACTAAAATATTCATAATTAAAAAATTATTTAATGAAAAGGGACAAAATAATGATAACCAACTACAGTGCAATTTATTCAAATCTAAAATTTAAAGGTTAAAGTTTTTCAAAACTAAGTCCAATACACTACTACTACTACTGCGTGAATACGTGCACTATACAGGGTTTTCCGTATATCATGATTTGTCCAACATCTTTTAAAATAAACAGTGAATCGTACAAGTTATCAGAATATAAGATTAATAATAAGTATGCACCCTTAAAATCAAATAGTTTTAATAATACACCATACTGCATGTACACAAATTTGGGAAAATAATTTTTAAATGTACATGGAATTATACAGTAATATGATCGAGTTTTTATACATGTGGGCAGCTTATTAAACGAAACAGCTTATGTTAAACGAAAGTTTATTTCTCTAACTTATTAAAATGTATGAATTTCAAATTGTTGCATGATTTTAATTTAATATTTGTAAACAGCTTAACGAAACCCCAAATAAGGTGGTCTTACAGTGCATACTAAAATATTCAAATTTCATAAACAACACATGGAAAATTAACTTTACCGGATAATCGAAACATAATCACAAACTGAAAAACAAATTTTACATATGAAGGCCAACCCAATAATTTCCGGAATTTAATGGGCCAATTCAGTATTACTTGTTCGATGAAGTGTACAAATGACGACCAGATTAATACACGTGCACTCAATTTCTGTGCGATTTCATAAAGACCTGCATGGACGATTTCGTGATTATTTCGAATATACCAAAAAAATTGCATACAATTTCGTCACAAATTAAGTAAACGAAACTTTAATAGAAATAAGCCATGGTTAATTAAGAATATCATAAACGGCAGCTAGGCATAACACTGATGTTATTGGTAATCACCATTTCCTACAATTGAGTTGCAACAATTCCGGTTATGCGAAAACATAACAATATGTTGCAGCTCAACAAAACAACGATAGCAATCACTATGAGCTTCACGGTTATGCTAGCCTGCCTTCAATTCATTGCATGTTTTTTTTAAATTTTAAAAAACACCAGCTTTCCTGTGACTCTAACATTCCTAATACTCAAATGTTAGTTCATATATTTTCCTTAGTAACTCGATCAGATATGCTCAAATCGTTCTTTACTTAAAATTATTTCTGAAAGATCCCGATCCTCTCAGGATGTTCAATTTTCTTCCTTTTTGCAAACTGAACATTTCATTTCAGCTGTAGTTTTCATCATTCGAGATGGCTGCCTTCCAAACAGTTGTGTTTATCACGTGTATCTTCTTGGCGTTTGCTGAAGAACCGGCAACCGGAAGTGGAAACAAGAACAACGAAAAAATTAAAGCTCTTCCTGCAACCCAACACAAGACCGAACAATTAGTGGCTTTGGCCACTTCGCATTACGGCGATGGATACAGCGGAAGTGAGTACGGAGACGGCGGAAGTATGTACGGAGGCAATGGAGATAGCGGAAGTATGTACGGTGGAAGTATGTACGGTGGCAACGGAGATGGCGGAAGTATGTACGGAGGCAAAGGAGACAGCGGAAGTATGTACGGTGGCAAAGGAGACAGCGGAAGTATGTACGGTGGCAAAGGAGACAGCGGAAGTATGTACGGTGGCAAAGAAGACAGCGGAAGTATGTACGGAGGCAACGGAGACAGCGGAAGTATGTACGGAGGCAACGGATACGACGACAGCGGAAGTCAGTACGGAGACGACGGAAGTCAGTATGGAGACAACGGATACGGAAACGGAGACGAGTACGAAGATGACGGATACAGCGAAAATCCGTACGAAGACAACGGAAGTGAAGGCAAACAGGGTGGAATGAAGTCCAAGACCCTGAAGAACCAAAAATCGAAGGCCAATTATGGCGATCATCAGAAATCCAAGAGCTATTATGGAAAACAAGCCGAAAAATACGATAAATCCGGCAACAAGAAATACGGAACCCAAGGCCAAGAAGGCCTCTATTACGACAACAAGGGACTGAGCGATCGTGGACACGAAAAGAAAGGCTTTAAGAACCAATATCACAAAGATGAGGTAATGGATATAGGATTTCTTCCTTCAATACTTCTTTCACCTCATATAGAGAAACATTTAGACAAGGCAATGTTCTTATATACAAGGTGATCTACGCGGTATTGATTTGACTCCCCAAAAAAACTCACCCAACAGGTGAACTCACCCAAAATAAATTCACCCAAAAGGTGAACTCACCCCGGAAAGCATAGAAGCTATGCAGGAAACGCAATTTCTTTCCAGGTTTTAATTTAAATATATTGTTACCAGTTTAGCTTAGGTTAGGTTAGGCCAGCAGGGGTTTGGGGGCAGAGCCCCATTTATCTGATAAAACATACAAAATTTACATACTGTTACTGACGTTTCCCTGCACAGCTTCTATGCTTTCCATATAACACATAAGTTGGGTGAGTTTTTTTTTGGGTGAGCTACCATTTGGGTGTATTGTTTTGGGTGAATTTTGTTGGGTGAGTTGCACCGGAATCGTCCTACGCGACAAAGTGGGACGACTGGTGGAGTGGAGGGCAATGGGGTAAGGAGCAATGTGAAAATTGCGGTGCACCAGTAATGATAAAATAATTTCATTTACTGTATTTAAACCAAGCCTTAATTATAGTCCAGATCGTACCTCCACTTCAAATGTGACACAATGCATCATTTTTTTTTTTCATTTTAATATATAGCAAATTTTAATGCATGATAAAATAAATTGAATCAAAAGTACTGTAATTTAGTCCAAACCATGGCAAATACAGATGTCGTTTTTACTGAATATAGAGATAATTTCGCTTGAAATTGTCATTTTCAAAGCGGGAGTGCGATACATGAACCTTGTACATGTTATACTAGCGGAAAAAACCGGCGTTTGCCGGGGGGAAATTGTTTGACAGTTTTATGGCCCTGGGGAAAATGATCACAGATTTATGGCCCTGGAGATTACCCAGAGGGTCAATTTCCCATACAACGCGGTTTTGCGTCATCAGGAGCAATTCGAAATTTGCGTCTTCGAAATGCACGTCTCCTTAAGCGCTACATGAAAGCGTCCTTTTCGAATGTCCCCAAGATGGACGCGCTTTGTATTTTACATATAAATAGATACTGTAGTTTTATTTTGGTTGAATGTCACAAGTTAAAAAATTTCAGTGAAAGTTTACATTGCTTAATTGGACAAAAAATGACATTTTAAATGAGTGATTTGTGAATTATTTAGAGTAATTAACATCCTCTGATTAATATTGGATACGAAAAAATATAAATTGGTAAACTTCTCCAAAAGATTATGAATCGATCTTAATAATTTATTTAGAAAATGCATGAATAATTAATTCCCTACTGAAATTTGTGACATTTTACCGATTAAAATTGTATGCACAAAATATAGAGTGGTAAACTTGTCCCAAAGATTATATGAATCGATTTTCTTAATATTCCATGAATTTTACTTAAAATATTTTACTGAAAAGTTTACTGAAATTCGCAGAAATAACCTTTCTCTATTACTATCGTTTAGTATGGGCACTACAGCAAGTACCATGATAATGTGAACTACCAGAAAAACAACAACGAGCACAAAGATAACAATAAGTACAACGATGACCATCACGCAAATGCCTATGAAAAATATGGCAAGAAAGGCGGACAAAACGGCAATCAAGACAAAAATGGTGGCAATCACAAAAACCTCTACAAGAAAAGCGAAAAAAGCAGTGAAAACAAGAAATCAGCTCCAAAGTACGAATATGACGATAAAAAAGGTTACAAACCCAGTTACCGGTGAGCAGATAACTACGGAGGCTCTTATTAGAAGTGCCCATTCCATGTTATTTGATTTGGCTGTGAGAAACCCAACAAAGGCGGCTACGGATTTGAGATTTTTGACAATTCATTGTTAACTACTGTAAGATAACTATATGTTACAAAAGCATTATAAGCCTATTTATTGAATGTATATGAACTTTACTTTTCTCAATAATTAACTTAAATGTATATTAAAAAATATTTTGAAAATTGATGTTTGAATTTGTATTTTGACTTATTTACATGTAAACGTAAAGGTGTATAGATTTTGCTGTGACATTCCAAAAGTGCCATTCGTAACGTTTCTGTCTGAGCACCTCCAAAGCAGGAAAACACAATCATGCAAAAAAGTAACATTCTAATTGGACAGGTAATCAAAAAATTGATGTTTAACTGCTACCAATAAAGTAATCCAATTAGTCGAAGTAATACAGTTAACTATAAAAACGCTTAAACAGGTACTGCAAACAAAAGTTCCTAGCTCCAAAAAACAATTCAATAAATTATTTGAAAATAATGTGGTCAAAATGTGCCTAAAACCACAAAAATTCTGTAATCGCCAATATGAAGCCAGGTTTTTAGAAAAACATGATCTGACGGCTAAATACTACAAGTGTGTGTTTAAAAGACATCCACAAAATGAAAAGATGCTTTAAAGTCGGACAACAAGTTTGAAAAATGCATACTGAGTTTACCAACATACTCTATATAGAACTATGCCTATATAACTAGAAAACTGTTCCGGAAAGACCGCGGTATGACCATTTGCTGCTAAGTTTCGCAAGCATGCACATATAGTGGGGCAAAATTCGGCAAGTTTTTTACAATATCTTGTACGTGTGCATGGAAAAGCTATTTATTTTAGCAAAAAATGTTAATATCAAATTCTACTTTTAACTCAATAATTAAGGAGAAAGACAATATGCATACAGAAGAATGTGTGAAATGTGATTACTTTAGCCATGATATCAACGTAATATATACTTATATACGTATATGCTTGCGTAAAAACGCAAGTAATTATGAGTTGATATAATCGGATTTCTACCACATTAATTTAAATGTAAGAAAAAAAAACAATTTTAATCAAAAGTTAAAAATCGTTTCCATAATTTCACATAAATCCATGACAATTCCTTGTTGCATTATTTTCTTTCGTATTCTATTCATGTATTATAATTACTTTTATCGCTAGAATGCGTTTGTATTTTCTATAAAACATATTAATTATTTGATTCTATGAGTCACTGTATCTTCGAAAAAGTTTAATAAGCACAGTATAGAATGGAGCAGTAGATATGAAACTGCTTATAAAATAAAAGATTTGGAATTTGAGATTTGATAGGGAGAAATTTCCGAAAATGAGATAAGCTTAATTTCAGATCAATTAAAAAAATCACTTTCTAGTGCCAAACAAACAACATTGATCATTTGAAACTGTTGGTTTCCTAGAAGGGAGAGGTTGAAACTTTTGTGGAAAATTGTCTTATAGTGACAACTTGATAACATGTACGTCAAGTGTACAGAGAAGCCCATAATTTGCCACTCCTTCAAGCTTATTATTGTTCCAAGTCCATCAGCTAGCCTGACCTTATTATATCAGGTTTGTCACATTCCTGCATTCGTTATAAAATAAATTGTGGGAATTCGTATTCAACCGCTAATTACAGCACAATTTATACATACATGTATCTTTCGCTATTTCACTAAATGGCTGGGAGGCTCAATAAGATCCCATTACTAGCCTTCTATCAAAAATACAGGAAGCATTTTATATATCTAATTAAATAATGTATGCTCTATTGAAAGTGAAAATTTGGCACAAGTGCATGGTGCATTGCTTTTAAAAGTGAGAATTTCAGTTACCAAGAACATATGAAATAGCCACCAGAGCCTACAAGAATTCTTTGTCAAATTTTGAAGAATAATTTTCTACCGCCTTCCGTATTCGCTAAAATCAATCAAAAATAAAAAATCAAAAACTCATGAAGAAAGGTGCTATTAATTCAATTTTTGGAAGTATTTAAATACAAACAATTTTTTTTATTTTAGATGCTGAAGTTTAAAATGTATTAAGGTATGCTGTTTTCTATCCAAAATGGAAAAATTGATAAAAATGGAATATTACAGTACATTATGAAAGCTTCTTGAAAGAATTACAAATCAAGACTGAGATAAGAACGAGGAAATTACCATTTTTAAATTTCTTAAAAAGTAATTATAAATTAGTTAAACACGTCATTTTAATTTCAAAATGCGCTATTCATGAATCAATACATGTCAATACATTTAAAAGCAAAACTTTTTCTAAAGTTAACCAAAGTAAATAACTAGCAATTTTACTTTTCACATTCTTATTTTCCCCACTACTCAATACATTTCAGAGAAAAACTTTTTCTAGCGTTAACGCGAATGTAATTAACTAAAAATTTTGAATTTCACATTTTTAATTTTTCCACTCGTCAATATAAATTAATTAAAAACTTCATTAATGCCCAATGTTGCACTTATTGATCCCTAGATGGCGTTTTTATATTTCCGAATTTTTTTTTAATTTTAAAATTAAAAATCTTAATATAAAATTAAAATCTTAATATTAGGCAAAAACGTTTATTGAAAATATTTCATTTCATGCCTAAAACTTAAGTAAAACCTGGAGAAGTGACTACCTTTGAATGGTGACCACCTGTTTATGTTGACCACATTTTAGTGTATTGTTTTTTCTAGTGGACATTTCCTTTATAAAAATTCTCGATTTAGTGACCATGACCATCTGTCTATTGTGTACAGTGACCAGTGTGTGTTGTCTTTCTTTCAATTTTTACATTGCCAATGTACCTTAAAAAGTGACCAAATAACAGATGAATCTTACCTTAACCCTTGGACATGATGATTCAGTACATTTTTGGTTTTGTGGTTTTTTACTACTTGTATTACAGTCTTCATGTATAAGTACAGTATACATGTTCATAGTTTTAATCTAATTCAGGCATTTTTTGTATAGTGAGCACCTGTTGGTGGCCACTATATTAACAGGTTTCACTGTATCTAGAAAATTTTCAACTGACAACGGATCACTTGGAGACCCTCTCAAATACAACTTTAAAATTTTCATTATTTTCTTTAAAGTTTCTTTAAATTTATCAGGGTGGCAAACGATTTCCAAGATTCAATATTTAGGACTTTTTAGGACTTTTTTAGATTAAATTTTAGGACTTT
>JAQGBX010007302.1:0-11567 GCA_034698745.1 Megaphyllum sjaelandicum | reverse complement strand
TTCCGGGGAACCCCCCTGGCGATTATTAAAGGCAGGCGGCTATTGCGGGTCCGGCGCTAAATACAGTATTTACGGTAGGCCTATTTATAAAAATAATGTTGATAAGAATCCTGAAACATGCCGGAATTTCTCATTGCTGAAATAAAACCGTTCTAGATTGTAGATAAGTAATAAAGGAATACAAAACTTATATTTCAGGTGGGCTGTTGCAAATTTGTGTTTGGATTTTCATTTCTTAATTATTATTATTGTTTATTAAGTGTTCACATATTTTTTTTTTATAACTTTTGATTTTGATAGAATTATGCTCGAATCTGCTTATTCTTTACACGATCGTGCCTTTGCAGACAATATTGGAACCATCTTAATCTATGCTGTCTTGGTAAGTATTTTGTTCATGATTTAAATTTAAAATTTTACATATACGAGTACGTTTAATGTTTTGCTTACAAAAACACAATGGCAATAACTTTCACTAGTTTATAACGAAGCAAACAATGAATGAACCTACAGTACATGTATATTAAATCACTAATGTTATATGCATAGTAGTCAAATTCTCTCTAAATGCATTCTACCTAATAGATAAAATCTTTGCATTGATATATTTAAATTTAAATCACCATGTAGCTAGTCTATTTCTTACGACTCAATCGATCAATATTTTTTATCAAGAAACGTGAAAAAACCAAATATATTTTTTGAGAACCTAAATGATTCGTAAACCATCTGTCTGTACAAAGAAAAATACAGAATTCAATATATAAAGATTACGAAGTCTATTGCTACTTCATTTTCAATGTATTTCATGTTTGGAAGTCTGGGTAGAACTAAAAAATTTAGGAAAATCGGAATTCAACTTGTTCTAATACTATTTCCCTGCATTCCTCTGTTCCTCGTTGCTTGTTACACCTTATAAATCAATAAGAAGTATCAGCAAGTGCACTGCATTAGTTGTTATCTCGGCTAAATTTATATCTTAAAAGTTAAAAACTCAAGATGGCGACATTAAAATATACTATACATATAGGCCTACTGTACTTATATATTGCTGTGCAGTCAGTATATCATCACTGCTACCACGAGAACTATATAAACAGCTATAGATGCTGAAGGGGGCTCATGTAAATGAAATTGTACTTATACGTCTGCCACGTGACACGAAATTCCTTCCAAATGCTTGTAATAAAAATGAAACGTTGTAGATCAAGCCTTTTAGAAATTATGTTTTAACTATTGACACTTATAATGTACAGTTTATATTCTGCATTACAAACACGTTAAACAGTTACCTTATTTTTGAACTACCCCATCCGTTTACAGTACACTATACATGTGTACTGTATTTATAAAAGTGTTAAACATTGATCTGCTTCTCAATTGCCATTTTTTTTATATCCGACGCAAGTTTCCTTTTAGATTTTTCTCAACAATAGAGGTGGGGATAATAGCATATTTTGACATTATTGGTTTTCGTGCGATGTAATATATTGATGTATATATATATATACGTGTCAACTTGTGAGGGCAACGGGAAGTTTGTCATTCATTTCCCAATTTATTTAATAATTTGATTCTAATTTTCGCATGATTCTACTTATACGAGTGTATACATGCAATATAGCATGAATAAGTTAGTGTCCAATTTCTCAACTGGCTCACCACAGAGTACATCGTTAAATAAGTTATTTCTAAGTGCTTTTGTATACACAAGGAATCAAATATTACAAATATATATATATTGTATATATATAATACCCTTACGGCATATATTATAAGAAAGAACGTAATGCAATTAACTTAATGACATTTAAATTTCTTATAAACAATATCCAAGCCTCAATATTATAGTTTAAAAAAGAGAAATGGTTAATTGGAAATAATCAATAAATGCATTTTCATTTATTTTCAAGGGAACGCTGATAAGCTGCTTTACCATTGGACCGACGTTGTATGGACTTTCACTTGTTGGAGCAATGGGTGTGATTGATTTACCGTTGGTACAAGCACTACTTTTCAGTGCCTTAATATCAGCAGTTGATCCCGTGGCTGTAAGTATCATTAACAAATCGCTTAATTAAATTCTAAGTAATTTTAAAGCAAACTAAAAATTGAAAATTTCAGTGGAATCGTTATGCACTGCAAGCACAAATTCTCGATTCGTACCGATTTAAGATTAGAATTGCAATAAGAAATACCAAACGTCTTAACATGTTTACAATATATGGAAGAAGGCCTATACAGTACTTGTATATGGCATACGGTTTACTGTATACATCTCTCACAAGGAGTTTTTTTTGTGTAAATTAGTAAAATCCAGGTAACTGGAATTACATGATTCTATAATAAGTCGCTAGCAGGTTAAACCATTAACAAACGCCAATTTGCTTCCATATTTATTTTCACTTAGTTCTCTTTTAGGTACTGGCAATATTTCAAGAGATTGGAGTAAATAAAGATCTGTATTTCTTAGTATTCGGAGAATCATTACTCAATGGTAAGACTTCAAATTTCATGACTTGTTTACGGTGTATTGTAATATCGTTACAATCCTTTTCAGACCGATGATTCCAATTAGAATCAGTAATCGATCTGTGGTTGATAGGGATATATATTCTAGAAATTAAGCAAATGTGTGCATATATCAATAATAACTACATGTACGCAGTTAAACTAGCATGCTAATTTAAAGGTTATACATATAAATCCTTCATTAATAAATAAAGGTGTTGTTAATATTCATTCACAATTCTCAATTCAAATACCAATGGTATACAAGTGAAAAAAAAATTAACATTTTAGGTTAAACTAATCACCTGTCATCATTTATTTATTTTAATACAGTGAATTAATTATGTACACTAATCACTATATACTAATGCATAAATAATAGAGCAACGTTGTGTAGTGGGTAAGGAAAAAAAAATTACTTTTGAAATTTTTCAGACGCGGTGACAGTTGTTTTGTACAATATGATGGTGTCTTTCACACAAATGAAAACCATTCCATTTACTCAGGTAATCATTGAGAAACATTATCAACAATTCCGTTTTTGAGTTCTAAAATTATCATAGTTTTGAGTCAGTAAACAGAAGTATCGGAGATAGTATATTCATAACAAAACGTGTTGTGTTTTCTAGATACTTCTAGGCGTAGCAGCTTTTTTATGCAGTAGTTTCGGAGGCTTCACGATCGGGGTGGTTTTTGGAGTGCTCACTTCGCTCATTACTAAACACACAGAACAAGTTCGAGGTTTGGAATGTTATCTAATAATCAAGCGTTTTTACCTTAGTCAAGTATAGTTATTCTAATTTTTATTTATATCGAATAGTCGTAGAACCACTGGCTCTTATTGGACTGGCTTATCTGTCTTATTTAACCGCTGAAATGGTACATTTCTCTGGAATTATTAGGTTGGTGCAAAAATGAGAAAGAACCCATAACATTGACTAAAAATGAAAAGTCAGGAATGCTCATGCAGCCTCTAATGCAATATTCCCATAACAGCAGTTTTTACAAATTGAATTCGATTTTCTGTCAAGATACATGTTAATCTCATTAAATATCTGAATAATTTTATCTGCATCGCTTTCATTAAAATGTTTTCGAACATTTTCAGCATCATAGCTTGTGGATTGGTACAGATGCAGTATGCCAAAAACAACATTTCTATGAAATCGTATACTACTGTAAAATACTTCAGCAAGATGCTAAGGTAAGAAATAGTATTGTATTCACAAAGCGCCTGAAACAAACGTTTGCAAATGCAGTTTATCTATTTTTTTTTCAATTACAGTGCTGCCTCCGATTGTCTCATATTCCTTTTCCTCGGTATGGTTGTTGTGTCTGATGACCATGCATGGCAAACAGGATTCGTATTGTGGTCCATCATACTTTGTTTGGTGTATAGGTTTGTGGGTAAGTCCATTAACATAATGACTTTCATAAGAAAATCGTAAATTCAGAAGAAACTACTAATTCTATATAATAGATTATATTAAAAAGGCAGGAGTAAATCAATATTTATAATGGAAGGGCAATATTGAAAATAATAAAACTTTTTTTCGTTACAGCTGTGTTTTTACTAACGTTCCTCGCAAACTTGTTTTTCCGTTCCCGCAAGATAGGAATTAAGGAGCAATTTATAATGGTAAACAGGAAATTCGCTTTTATCGATGTTAATTCATTTTTCCTTGGAAATGAAAGCGCTACTTGTAAAATAATAGTTTTAAAATATATCACAGTAAAAGTTATTTCACGCAACTTAACGTGATTTTTATTGATTCCAGGCATATGGTGGGTTAAGAGGCGCCGTTTGCTTTTCGTTGGTTATAATGTTGAATGTTCAGGATGTGCCTCTGAAAGAGTTATTTGTCACGTCTACCTTAATAATCATATTTTTGACAGTATTTTTCCAGGTAAAACTTTTTATTTACAATTTTTACTCAAATTTATTTTAATTTTAACTTTTTCTAAACTAATTTCGAAACTGTGTAGGCCTACAAAGTAATTTTTCCATAAGTCGTTTAATTTAAACATACTATCCGATTTATATTTCAGGGAGGAACTATAAAGTGCCTGGTTAAATGTTTTGAGCTTCAAGCGGATGAGGATGACACAAAAACGTTGGCTGGACAAGTCAACAATACAGTAAGAGCACTTGTCACGCTATTTGTTGCAGAAAATACATTATCCTAATTTTCAAATGCATTTAGATTTAATTATTAGTTGTATAAATAAATTTTACTTATGTAGATTTTATACTGTTTTGTGAATATTTACTTTTAGCTCATTGATCATGTGATGGCAGGAATTGAACAAGTACTTGGAAGACATGGCGATTTCCATCTTAAGGTGATTAGCCCTTTTAGAACTAATTATAAAATTGGTAATTTACAGTATATAAAAAAATTCGATTTCTTGGTTATATAAAACTAATTATGACCCGAAATACATGCATAGGAGGAATTAAACTCTGGTATAAATTAATGTTGTTGCATCTTTTTCTATTTACAGCAAATAGCTGACCAATATGATGAGAGATTTATACGCCGTTGGCTGCAAAGGAGCCAAGATGACCTATATAATCTCTGCAAAGTTTATGAAAAAGTTGCAATCGAGTAAGAAATATTCAATTCCTCGTAAAATTTATAATAAAGGAATTTTGTTTGCGTGCAGTGTAATACTCCAATGGCGTTATTCCTACAAAATTGCCATAGAGTTTAGTAAAGTTAATTGTTTTTTATTTTGAACCAAATGATGCATACAATGGGACCTGTTAACAATAGATATAGTGTGGTAAAATTAACAATTTGAGCTTTTGTTTAATTTAGAGATCACTTCGCCCATCTTTATGGTCCGGCAACTGCAATCGAAGATTGTAAGAAACTTAGTTTGTATGGGTGAGTTGTGCCTGCATGCATATACTGACATTTTCTGCCAAGACAACGAAACTTTGTGCAAAAATTCATGCTATTCATATTCATGCATTTTAGCGATGAAGATGATATACTGTTGGGCAATCCACTTGACGATATGCATGCTTTGCTGGAAGAAAGAGACGACGTTGCCTCTGTTCTCGTTCCACAAAATCTGTACAAGGATAGTGGCATAGTTAATGGCAGTGCCACTCCATCGCCTACCTTGGACGATGATATGGCGCTAATTACAATAAGGCGGGCATTCCAAGAAAATCCATTCAAAAAGGTAAAACTTCTATTAGACTAATACTCCAACCCAAGTTCATACTTTAGAAAAAAAATATGCATAACTAATGCGTCATCTATTGAAATGGTTCTGCTTGCCTTAATTAGGCATATTGTTGCACTTCACATTGTTTCTCATCTTATTTCAGTACCATCAAAAATTCAATCCAAATCTCGTCAATGACGATGATCAAGAGTTATCCATACAATTGCGCCGTCGACGCTTACGGTCTCGTCGTTTGACGATGACTGCTATGTCACCTACAATTTCTCAGCATAGCAGTCACAGTGACATTAGTGACGAAGCAGTTACCATGCGCCCGAAAATGCGTCGTCAAGGTTCAACAGAACCCGCCGATGGTGTGGAATACTTTAAACAAAGGGCTAGACAAAGGCGGGCAACAATGACGAATAACCGTGCAAAAACCATCGACCACGGCATCAAGGGATACCTGCAAAGCAAAGTAGGAGCAGATTTTCCAGGGTTAGACCCCACCAACCGTCCACACTCAACGGGGGACTTGGAAATGCGACACATCAAATCTCCTCTTGGTACCATTGCCGAAATCGAAAATGGAAGCATAGCAGTTGGAGGACCCGATGAACGCCGTCCATTCAGTGATCCCAGTGTCTTAACGTCCGACGAGAGCAGGCCCTTGATGAAAACAGAGAAACCTCCAACGCCTCCAAAACCAACGAAAGTTACGAAACCATCAAAACCGCCCACTCCTCCAAAAAGGAAACACAAACTAAGAAAAAGTGACCCCGTTGACATTGAAGATGGCGATGATGACGATGACTTTGAAAGCCAAGTGTAATAAAAGATGCTCCAATCAACATATTCAGCCATATTCAGTAATCCGCGTGTATTCGATTTCAATATACATGATGATTTCAAAGGAAATTGCCACTCTCCATAATTGCAACTATGTTAGCTCCACAAATCTAATATCTACTCGCATACCATATAATGCGCTGTGTCAGTACGTTAGAACGACGTAGCCTGTGATAGTTTAAATTAAAAATGCATCGATATATATACTGTATAGCTTGCTTTTATGAAATGAAAATATCCATCGCTGTTAAATTTGTCAAAAGTAGTAAATTGACTGTATATAGTTTATCCTAATCGTTCTATCTGCAGTCTTCTTGATAAAAAAAATCAGGCATTACATTATATTTTTATCAGTACCATGAAAATGTCATAATAATGAAATGACTGCGTTGAGATGCTCAGTGGAGCTAACACTGAACAGTGAAATATGTCACATCTTGCCTGGTTATTTTACACGTATATATGTAATGATCGAGAGGCTCGAATCAGAGCTTGTGATGTGCCGAATCATTCTTTCAATAAACTACACGGCCTACATACATTCCTCTAGACTCAACAATAGCCAAAACACGCCTTTCAAATTCAATATCATTTCATATTGTCCGGCTTATTGGCTTACTTGCATTATAGTTAAATTTACATTTTCATGCACATTAATAACAGCTATGAACATAATTGAACCTGTATATTGGAGTTGTTAAGCTTGTTGAAATCGGCAATTACAGTATATCCTAAACATTTACGACCATTTACGACCATTTTAATTGACGTTAGGCCTAATTCCAATTGGTCTGACAATTGGTTTCCCCACAAATTTAGACCATTCTACTTCTCCAGGATCAAACAAATGTAACACGAGTTAATAGTTTTATTCACAGTTTTATTACTAGTTTAATAGATAAATTCCCAAAAACGATTGGAATGAAGTTATTTTCTTGTTGAAGTATGAGAAAGATGGGGCCTACAGGGTAAGCACTTAGTCAGGCCAATTTGTAAATTATATATAAGATTTTGGTGTTTAGATTATTGCACTATTCGTGCAGAAATGTGCCAAAACATGCGGTAGATAAAAATCGCATAAAATGAATGTCGGGTTACATCTACATGTATGACGACTATACATCATACATGTAGTGAGTTTTATACAGGTTAGAAAAAATGTACGTCCATTTTCAAGTAACATGTGCATTCCCTGGAATTGTTTTACGTGGATACATTTCAGATTTTGAATTTTACAAAAAGGTTAATTCCATAAGCTTCGATCGTCATATCCATGCACTTGGGTATTATTTCCAATTTTCCCCTTCAAGTAAATTTTCTGTTATTAGATAACTTTATTTTAGATTTAAAAACTATAAATTCATCAGCAAGTTATGGTTTTGTTTTCAATTTATAATCATTAACGAAAAATTAGCGTATACACTTAGACCAAGGTGATGTATCAATATTAAAGTACAATAATGGTTATCTATATATTAACTTTCATTAGCTAAAACTGCCACTGATGGGCTTTACAATGTATTTATAAAAATAAACTAAAATAGTCTTACCATACACCTACAGCTTAAATGGACTTAACTTCATTGAGAAATATTCGGTTTAAAATTTAAAGATGTTTAATAGTGTGCAGGTAGATTCTAATTGGAACAATGATGAATCCAACGAATAGGGCTACGGATCACTGGGGGGAAAAGGAATTTTCCAAATGGAGAAGGGGTTCCCCAGAATCCAATAGGGGCTTTTTTTTAAAAAACAAAACAAAAAAAAACACTTAGGGCATTCTAAGCAAATACGAATAAAAAACAAGTCTCCGGATCGCCTAGACCTCAATTTATGACATACGAGATGATACGATGGATACAATAATTGTTTAAAATTATCTAGACATATCCATTAATCCATAGAATTGACTAGTTCTTTCAAATAAGCCTTTGTTATGGGTCCCAAAGAATAGACATATAATAGCTACCAGAATACATAAGAATACAAATGGCGCAGACTATTTATGTGTCCAAAATGATGACGTTTGATTTATCTGTACTTTTTATATAACAAATGCTAGCTTTAACTATTTGCACAAGGGTTACTTGGCTACTATTCGATCACATAATCGAAACTGTAAATAGTTTTCTATACTAGAATAATTTTGAGGTGGTGATAAATTGTTAGTTTGATGAATTTTATATAAAAACGTCCATAACATATTAAAATATTATATGTAGACATGATTTACATGTATATTGCGATAGAAATACTGTATAACCTTACAACTTTCTTACATTACACACATTACACAGGTATTCTACAAGTAAGAACTAACCGATAACAAAAGATAAAAACTTGTGGCGCTTATTTCATATTCGGCTTCTACAATATTCATATGATTTGTAAATAAACCTTAGACACTAGAAATTTCAAATTATCCGCCAACAAATCAGTTGTCTTTAGAAATGGATTAATGTAAGTTAATAGCCTATACATGTACTGTAACGTCAGTTATTTTGACGATGAGCACAAATCCATTCCGTTTTTAGGTCAGACCCGTAAACAACCAGCTACTCATATGCTCCCAACTAGAAAAGTTGGCAATAAACGGTTATTGCATATTCTTGATGCTGAAGAAGAAGCTGCAGAATTCTTCTTGAGTTTTGCAAGAATTTTGCACATGTACGGTATAATCGATATTCACGAGCCATCGCTTGTGTTTATATTGCTAACACCGAACTGTAATAGCCATCTAAAAAATATTTAACAATGATTAACTAATGATAAATGGAAGCAATGAATACTTTTTAAAACATTAAGATTACACAATTTTCAAATATTAACCTTAAATAACAGTTACGTTGCCACGTGGTTCGTTGAAACCACGTTTATGTCAATTTGTCATTTTTAAATGCCACTTCAAACATGAATGGGACTTAGATTTGTGGCCCATTTAAATGGGTTGGTGCAATCTGTCATTGGACATTAACATTCTAAGCTAGTAACTACGAGCGTATACTATATAATACATGTAGGGCGCATAAAGATTATTTAAGATATTTTATGTGAGGCTGATAGCAACATTAATCCAACAGTAAAGCTAGGTATGCATAGAATAAATATTTTATTACTAAGAAACTATGATGTATACCCGATAGTCTGTAGATAGACCAATATTTTAATAATTAACGGTGGATGATGTATGCGAATTACAAACGAACAGTAGATTGGGTACCAAAATAATTTTATAGAATTCAGTGCTCATTATAATGTTCAATAACAAAATCTTTAAATGTATCCCATTATAGAGTGAAATTTAAATGGTTATTTGAAATTTACAATGTTATGCTTTTAACTATTATCAGCAGATTATTGCTAAAAAACACGTTTGCTGCTCACTTGAAACTAATATTTGGTTAATTACTTTGAAAAGTAGATGAATCTCGACATTGCTATTAATATGGGCTAGCCATAGATAAGAATAATTTGAAAATAAAGCTTACAAATGTATCCTTTATGATAACGTGCAACTTGTTCATACATTTGTTATTTAAGTATGCATTTATTTACAAACAAATGCCTTTAAGATGATTGTAACGAACTGAATTAATTCCCGAAGAGAATAAAGAGAACATTTTTTCAAGAATACGTGTACATTGTTTTCAATAATAATTACGGAATTGTACTGCCTTTTCCTGGATCAATTTAACTCGTTCGTTTTAGATAACGAACGGATGTGTATTGTTTCTGAGGTACGTTAATTCTTAAATCGTAAACCCAAACCATAAATCGCACTTTCTTGGTTCTTTATAGACCTACAGTACTCTGTATACTTTATATTCTGAAAAGTACCTAGGCGTTTCCATCCGAAAGTCTGTAATCTTAAAAAACAGTGGATAGTGGATTTCTGATATTGTCTCATTTTCTTCGGGAAAGATCACTGAGATCATAATCAAAACTGCACCACCTAGTTGCTCTGCAATACATGTAAATACCTGTATATTCGTACCCGGGTATGCCAACTATGCCCCATGCATATAAACATTTTTAGATCAAAATATACTGTAGATGTCGTCAGAAAATCTTATGACATGCATGATCCAATTAAACACTCGAACGCGCATCTTTTTAAGCAATCTACTTTAGAGATCTGACTAATCACATAATAATCGAGAATATAATGATTGTGTACAGAATTGGAATTACACGTGAAACAAACTATGAAACGGCAGAAATATATAAACGATGTCAAGGCCTATAACAATCGACAGCGCATCGGTGGTCTGACATTGCATGGTCGTCCACAATGTTATTTTCATTAACAATTATGTGCATCGAAAACGAGGAGGACACAATAATGGTACTCAGACAGAAGCTTTAATTACGAATCGAACGCTGACAGTCGTGAACTTACATGTGCAAAAGGAATTCATTCATGCAATGGTAAACTTGAGTGAATTTTATAAACCGATACGAGTGTCAATTCGCAATTAGCGTGACTTCTCAACTACTAGAGCACAATTAGTAAAGCTTCCTGTCTGAGAAAGTTGACGAATATTAAAAGCGCCTGGCGAAGTCCTGAAGTATACAAGATGTGAATCTACATTTAATGCTCAGGAATGACGTTGAAAGACAACAGAACACACCTAACAATCAGTAGAACTCCAATTATCCGAACTCCGACTATCCGAATCGCTTTCAGAAAATAAATTTACGGCGAAAACGTACATATACATCTTCTGTGATTCGCATTGGCTGCCCAAAAACGGATGAAGACAGTCAAACATGACCCTTATACTTTGACCGAGATGTTCAGCAAACAAATTTCATTTACAATGCACATGTACTAATGTACAGCACTTGTAAATACATTCGCTATTTAAAATGTAAAATTTTTATTTTTCGTTTAATTAATTAAAAATGCATGCAGTACCGAAAATAAGCTCTTTTTCCTTAAAATACCCTTTTTTCGGAAAAAAAATCCAATTATCCGAATTTTTGATTATCCGAATGGGGTCCGGTCCCAATTGATTCGGATAATT
>JAQGBX010007301.1:0-11568 GCA_034698745.1 Megaphyllum sjaelandicum | reverse complement strand
TACTGGACTTGTGTGATGTATTTTTATTTACGGAACAATTGTAAAAAAATTCTAAACTTTTTCGGACATCCCAAGGGAGGGGGGAGGAGGGTCATTGGTTGACCGGACACAGTGTGGACAGGGGGTAGGGGGTTGTCCATTTTTGGGATAATTTTGCGGACGTCCTTTTTGAATGGCCCCTAAGTACAGTACATGTTTACGTGTGTTGTGAAAGAAAAATATACGAGGGATAAAATATCTGCCTAGCCTGCTAAATTTTTACAGCTACTTTTTAATTGTTACTTTCATAGGAAGTGGCTGTGGGGCTCTCACTTGGATTGTATTTTTTATTTCATCGATAACCAGCGATTTGAATCTGAGCATCAGCTTCAAATAGAAGATCTAATGCGATTAACCGTTGAACTAATTTTCGAACAAAAATTTATGCCATTAACAAGTATCAGTGAATTTTGATATCTTCAATTGTCCAAACATTCTCCAGTTCCATCCAAGAAATTACGGGCAATGTTATTTTTAAATTATCCGTTCTTGCTGATCTCGACTTTTTAGACAGGCACACGTATGGTATATTTGCCCCTAATTAAACAACATCATTTTCTGTACTGTAAGCGTGATATTGTGGGTGCCCATTTTCCTCATTTTCATGCAGTTTGACCAATGGAATGCCAATTTAATTCTAGTCCAAGTATTATAACAAATGATGGCAATTTTACAGGGTTTCCACCCTGCCATTTCACTTAAACTATTTCACCATATATATTTGCTTCCTTTATGCAGGCGAAAAATGACCATTTTAATTTTTAGGAAACCCACTGGGAAACACTTCAGAGAAAGAAAAGTGCTCTACAAAAGTGAAATTTAAAACTCCCTCGACGTTGTCTACTTACGAAGACAATGTCAAAGGGAGTTCAATTACGACCCCATTTGTAAGCAACAGTTCCACCGACCAAATTCTTCGCACCCACCTGTGCACGTAACTCTCTCCGAATCAGACAAAGAATGGCGTGTGGGAATGGCCAATGGACCAATCACTTGCATGCCTCTGTCCAGCCACATATTTCCTCCACTGGCTTTACTATGCAGATGCACAAAAAGAGTGATTTATTAAAGCTAATTATTGAAGAGCCTAGGGAGTAATTTTCCATTTTAGCGTGACGATGCATCGTTAAATGACAAAACTTCAGTGGTACTACTGTATAGTATAAATAGTCTAGCTAGGCTGCGTCAAAAGAAATTACTGATCCCACGTTATACCTTTTGTTTTAACCGAAAATATATTTCCTCAAAAATAACCTTCCGAAGCAAGTAATTATGCGGCTACAAGGGCTAAACGATCGATGTACATGTATATACAAAATGACAGCATTTTAAGCAGATAAGTCATTTCTCGTAAACAGACTAATTGTTGATTCAAATAAAAATCATGAAATCTGTGCATAACAGTTTGAAATTTTTTAAATGATTTTTGAACAGACAATCGACATTAAAGATAATCATAGATTTATGTTCTTTTGTCACCGGATATAAATACACTGTGATCAACATGCCTAGAAATTAAAGTAAATTAGACAGATGGCGCTGAGAACTTGATGCAGACGGCTCATTGCTCAGCCATAGCAAAAGTTAATTTCTTGACGCCATTAATTTGTGGTAGTGCATCTTGTTGCGTATTAATCACGCGAAGTTTGCCTTTTAATTAGTGCTGAGATTTTCTGAAGGGTAAATTTGTCAACGTGCATGTACAATAGAACCTCCTAAGTTGACCACCTCCGTATGTTGACCAAATTTTCATACATTGATGGCCACCGTGCACGTTAATTAATGGGAAATGGACCTCCATATGTTGACCATTTTGTTTCAGCCCTTGGGTGGTCAACTTACGGAGGTTCTATAGTGCATACTGAAAATTATTGCGCTGCACACCCGATATTATACTGTTGACTGTGATTCAGTCGAAGACTTGCAAATGCTTTTGGGCGTTGCAAGGTTGGGAGGGTAACTACCAACATTCGGCGAGTGTGACAGAGATGCTTCACTCTTTAAATTGCGATTCATTGAGAGCAAGACGAGAAAATTTATCTATGGGCTTATTTAAACGTTTCAAACAACCGTCTAACTCGCATCTTGCGTCCCATATCTTCATGCCTAACAACCACGGTAAACCTCTGACTGAGCTCCGTGCTAATACGGATGCTTACTATTGGTCTTTCTTTTTGCATGCGATTAGACATTGGAATAACCTTCCTGGCGATAGTTCAGATTTACATGTAACTCGAGTTCAATTTAACAATATGACTATAGTCGCAAATGATGTAGGAGCTTTCTCCTAAAAATGGGCTCAACCCCCCCTACCAAATGGCATTTAATTGCTGACTGTAGGGTACTGAGTTGAATTGAATTCTATACACTGTACATGTACTGCATTCGTGGATTTCAAAAGACTCAAATTAAAAATGCACGTATACGGTTCATCCCGACCATAGCATGTTGCGTAGCATTCCTTTTCTAAACCTCCCTATACATTTATCGTAACAAAGGCGGAGGATAAACGAAAGCATTTCAGGCGGTCAAAAAGCTTTTTTGAAAAGTTCACCTTGATCATGCAAGATGTGCATCCTTTGGGGGGTGAAAATCGGTTTACACAAAAGACCGAATTCAATACGCGTACGCAGCATACAGTATAATGCTAGACGCATTCCAAGTATTCAATCTGAAAATCTCAGCAGCTATAGATATACTATTCAACTATTGGACTGGAAGATATCTCCTTTTTTACTCAAATACCCGCGACATCCTTTTAAGTTACAAACCACGAGCACATTATGGCTCGCATTCCTCGATGAATGCAATAAAAATTGCGTGCAGAAAATATAGCAGTCTATACCGACGTAAAACGCCGCTTAAAATAATCGTCTATAAACCTCCGAGATTAAGCGATAAGTCGAACAAAAAAGTTCGACATGTCAATCAACGACGAAAACTTTCTCTTACCGTGGCTAGTTAGAGCAGCGAAATCACGAACATGGCCATACAAATATATAGGATGGCACTTTTGTTTCTCCGCATGCAGCATTTATTCAATTGTCGTTATTTCAAACTTCCCCCTCTAAGCCAAGCCCTCTTTATTTGAACAAACTTGTTTAATAATAAGGCTAATAATAATAAATTACAGGCTATAAAAGTTCAGTTTACGTTTAATGATGGAAAACCCGTAATAAAAATGCGACGTCCATTGTGTTTAAATGTGTGCGCGAGGTGCGCCCACGAGTCTTGTATAATTTCCAAGTTAACAATACGTAGCTTTAAGCAATACGCGGCACACTATTTAGCAAAAGTGAGGTGTCGAAGGAGTGTTTTGAAGTCGTTTCTCCAAATTAATGCAGACAACTTGCGGATTTTTGGGAATTCAGAAGAAACAAAGTTTTGATTGGATTGAATTTTGTTGAAAACAGACACCACACCAAATAATGTCTTGCAATGTAAAAATGGACATCAATCAAAGTTCACAACCGTGAGAACGGTTGTGTACTTAATTAATAGATTAAAGATGTTGCCAATTAAAAAGAAGAAAAATATGGTATAGGTATGGTGATCGAGATACACGAATAGATGTCTGAAATACATGAATGGCTATTCGAAAAAAATCCCTTCAGCAACTATACTTGTATTATATTACTACCGTAGATTTGAAGGCCGTATATGTCATGATTTTGAAATCGCTGCAATTGTACAATTAACATTATTTGACAGCGGTTTTTTTTTTGCTCTACTAATGCAGACGCGATTAAAAACACAGTATACGTGTATACTGTTTAAAGTTCAGTTTGCATTCCACAGGCTTAGTATCAGCTGCTTGAAGAATTAATAGGTCTAGTATTCGAGACAGTAGTGTGACAGTATAGTCTACTTAGACAACCTGGACCTATTCCAAGAAATACAGAAAGCCATTCACTGGCATAATTCTGCCTCAGCACGTACTGTATGTATAGGTCTAAGGTTTAGTTTTTTCATGGTGAATTTCGTGTTAATCTGTAAGACAAGCAGACGGAACTTTTCAGCAAAAAAATAAAAACGTTCACACAGCTCTAGCCCGCACCTTCGTTAAGCAGCCTAGAAGTCACACGATATCTACCTAAATCACGCATTATTACTCATAAATAATGCAAAACCGAAAAGCCACTCGGGCGATGCAACAACACGCACGAGAATTTTAGAATATGAAAGTTGCTGGAAAGGGAGATTAACTTCTCACAAAAAGGTTACAGGCATGAAGAAACTACAAGACAGGGGTCAAAAATTGAAGAAAGAAATGAAAAGTTTACAACATTAGGAGGTCAGACATGAACCTGCCTACGGTTGAGACGCCCAACTGTTTAGAACCTGTTTGCAACATACTTCACGGCAATAAATAATAACTCCAATTAGGTAATAAAGTAGATGCACCAAGAACAAATTATTACTTTCTACACAATTTTTTTTTTAATTTTACACCCCATTCGACCCCCCCCCCCCCCCCTCCAACCGAATTCTTGCATATACAGTACAGGCAGACGCGTGTTTACAATTCGCAACTTGCAAATTCCCTAATTGTATAAAATACAGGGTTTGAAGCCTTGCAAAAAACGCTAAACGTAAAAATTCCGAGACAGTTTATAAGTAAATTTCATTAACACAAAACGACTTGCAGGTGTAAATAAAACGAAACGCCAAGGGCATTAGCTAGACGTGCAAAATTTCAAAATCTCCGCCATAAATTAATCCGAATGACTCGAATACGGGCAGTATATACTTTTACTGAGGGAGAAAAATAGGATATGGGTCAACGTTCACCAGAGCAATTTTTTTCATTTTCAAATATAGCCACCATGTTATGCTTTTCGATAAATGTATTTCCTCGTAGAAACATATACTTTACCTTTATGTTATTTAAAGGCGGGGAAACGAGACAGTATAGGCCCTATACATAATACCAGTATAGTCACTCCGCGCATTCCCCAAGTCAATATTCACAGCGCGAACTTCCCGACTATAAGCGAACATTACCCAAAACTACCCATCTGTCATCCTATGTCGAGCGAGTGACACGTCACCTATACGATAAGATAATAAATTATCCCGTTGGAAAGTACTGGGTCCTAACCGCCTATCAATTCTTGCTCTGCAGTCGTATTTTCTAAACATGCCATGGGAATATGAACAGTGCCGACACGGAGTGACCATCTATAGTGTACTGGTATTGCGTTTATTGTACTGTGCATGCAGTGTAGGTCAATTTGGCCGAAAATTCGTCTATTTTTCGGACAAGCGAAATACCATTTCGTTTCTCTCAAATTATACACCACCCCGCTGCATTTTATTAACACCTGATTCTACAGTGAACTTCAGATTTTCCGAAATGTCATGCAAAATGATTCGAACATTAATGACTTGAACATATACCAGTATACCGTATATGGGAGCACTAAACTTCAACTATTTTATCCTCATAAATTTGTGTTACTTTACTCCCAACGGAAGCATATTAAATGCTGGACAACATTTCCGCTTTGAAACATCTGCTCTATACTTGAGTTAATGCTTGTGTTCAAATTACGTGCATTACACTAAAAACTATCATGTTCTAATTTTCACCTCCAGCTAAAACCTTATAGTACGCCCGCATTATTATTTTTTTTTCAACAAAATACATTTTTTTTAGGAAGCTCGGTCGTGTTCAAGTACACGAGCCATCATTTTCGAGTTATACGTAAGCATGAAAGCGCATATTTTACCGCAATCTTGTCATAGTACCGAAATCGCCGCCAGATGCTTATAGGGATGCGCCGATAGCTAACTACATGACCAAAACTTGCGAGGTGGCTTTATCTTGGTCCAGACGCAGATAAATGATGCAAAATGCAAATCGAACTGCAACTGCGGATAATTGAAAATGATGGTCGACGTCCGGGAGATGGGATCTGGCGGCCAAAAGCGCCACCTGGGGCTCCTTGGTCATCTCGTAACCTATTCTGCGTTTTTTGAACGGTGGTTTGACAAGGCATATTTCATCGTGTTTAAACCCATCTTCTAAAAAAAAATGATTTGCAACAGTCGCAAAAGCTGTTTACTTCCAGATTAAGACATAGGGCGGCATGCGGAGAAAAACACGCATGACGAGACGCCGTGTTTCAATTACCGGCGGGCCGTAGCGATGGCATTCGCGATTACCCGTGTACGACACCTTAAGGCTATTACCTGCAAACTGGAGGATTCCTGCGGATGATATTGGGGAAAAAAATGGGATGAAAAACCTCCTCGCTCAGCGCTCAGGAATGCCGCAGCAGTCACATAAATTTGAATGGCCCCAGTCCACCAACAAAAATCTTTTCGCTACGAGAGTTGGTCTCTTTGAGAACCAAAAAAAGAAAAAGTTTTAAACCGTAGGTCTAAAGTCTCCTTGATGGCCATTTTACGCAGAAGAGTAAAAAGATCATGGAGCACTGTGGTATACGACGTCTTCTATTTCTAATCTATTGTCCACGCGCATTAGTATGGAGAACTTTTCAAAAGTTTTAATTCTCTATCTCGTGGGGGAAAAAATGACAAACGAGATTCTCCTTTCTGAAACTGTCAGACGTTTACACACCAAAATTGAATGTTTTGGAAAGCAATTATACAAGTTGTATACTATAGAAACGATGTACGACTGTACAAAAGAAGTTTCTTCCACGTTAACCGTTCATCTGGGAAATTATGACAATGTTGGCCATACAGTATATGAAATGCTAGCTAGGTAGATCCAGAAAAATGTTATTAATAAAAATTATAATAAAAAAATAACAGAAGGGGTCAAGACTACTTGGTGCATTACCTTCTTCGATAGAATATTAAACAGCTCCTTATAAACGTTAAATCAGCAGCGATTCAGGAATGCTTTTAACGCAGCAATGTTTATTTCATTAGCAATTTCGGCATCTAGGAATATACCGTATACGTGGACGATTGCGAGATGAACAACCGAGATCGTCCCTGTAAATTCAACATTGTCGTGTACATTCCTATACCTTCACTGCATAAGGGTATCATCATGCTGCGTGCATCGCTTAAAAATTTCCCTTAGGCGAGACTTATCATTTACCACTTCATCAAACCGCATACAATTCAGAAAAGGGAAAAAAATGTTCAAAAGTCTAGGAGAACTCATTAATAAGTATAATGAGCCTAGTTCATAAAACAGTAGGCCTACTTTAAGTTCTAAAGCCAGGGTCTATGTAAGCGCCCCACTTCCTTTGGCTAAATTATGATAATTTAGCCTAGAGGTATTGAAAAGCTACTCTTTTAAACTACTCAAAAGCCGTCTTTTGTTTCAATAAAAAATAAAGAAATAAGAATAAAACACAAGTTTACTTGCTGCCTGGTTAGTCGGGCTATCAATGGAGAACGAGTAATTACTAGCTGCAACAATCTGGCGAAATAAAAGACTATCAAGACCAGCACGAGTCTACTACCACAGGCTAGATCAAGGCAACTCATTAAAAGATAGCCAATGGCATCGGGGCATTCCCTTTAAAGATTAAACCGGTACAGTACAGTACCATTCAACTGTTTTCACAAAAATCTGCTAATCCATTAATCGTTGCATAATGCATGGCAGATCGTCGTCATTACTTAGCAGTTCAGGATATTTATTCGCAGACATTAAAGTTTCGGGACTCCTCCCAAATGCAAACTTTCTTCTCAATTACAGAACACAGATTAGTAGCTGATGAAGCCATCAAAAAGACAAACAAGATATGCTTGTTCGATTGTCTTTTTTGATGACTTTATCAGGTATACTAATCGGTGTTCGATTACCACTTGACTTTAGTACAGCCTATACCAACTTTGCAAAAGCCAGAGAGATAAGTGATGCTCATTACCAATGGATAGCAAACCTATATTTTTATATTTAAACTTCTAAACTCTTATTTTCATTCAGTTGTAATTTCCATTGCTGGGGAGTTGGATCGAGTTAGAAAAGACCTACCGGATCGAACACGATAAGGTACCTGAGCCACCAAGGGGGATGTTCAATTCCTCGATACAATTACCCTCGACTCTCGATATCCAATTATTACAAGTATTTACACGTACTGTAGCTTCGACTACACTAGTCCATAAAAGTAATAAAACCTCAGAGCTAAGAAAACCACTTCCAACGTGGTAAAAGGGCTATTCCAGCGCAAGGACCCCTCGTGATTCATCACGGCGGGTATTACATGGCCAACTGGGGACGTTTTTTTCTCGAGCTCGGATATCAGTTATCTGGAGAAAATGATCGGGGCCATTCCCACGCTCCATCTTCAGCGCCGAATAAAAGGACCCAAATGTGGGGATGCGGTGGTGGGTGGACATCGTATAAAATGCGGAGGAACCGAGAGGATAGGATACGAACTAGCCGAGTCACCAGTGTTTTATATTCAATTCAAAAAGCGCGTCTATAAGAAAGAGAAAGCGCGAGGAAGTCCAGCCACCCATTTCCCCTCAATAATAATGCTGGTTAATTTGTTATTGTGTTGCACGTCGGCTGCCTTCAGCCATTCCAAAGTCCCGAAGAAGAAAAAAAAGTTGTTTCGTACGGACGCAGGGCCAGCTAGAGACGCCCGGAGCTACATTTTCAAATCCCAATGAAAGGAACTGAAAAACGCAATTTGGGGCTGACAACCCACAGGATCACGCTCCCTTTTTTAGCGCCAATCTCAGGCATTCCCTGCTAGAATATGGCGAAAAGTTTCGCTGGTTCCTCCATGCGTGTAGCGAAGCAAGGGGGTGGTTTTAGCAGTGGATCGCGAACACGAGCCAAACAAAAAGGGGTTGACTCAATTGAAGTTTCGTCTGGGATAATCTGAAAATCACCATTTGTCAGACTCGGTTATAGGCAGAAGAGTTCTTGACAAAAAGCTCACCAAACTTGAGTATTGACAGAACTAACCGCATCTGTATTGCAATTTCCGTTGATATGACACTGAACATCACTTGCGTCTGTAAAATTCAGAATTTTCAAAAATAAAAAATTATCCCATGATCCCTAATTTGTCCTCCAAAGAACAATTCCTGCATTTAAAAAAATAATTTTGATAAGAATCCATTGGCGATGGACACCTTTGAAACCAGAGCAACGTAAATGTTTTTTATGCTCCCCCCCCCTCCCAAAAAAAACCCAACAAAAAACAGTCAAATCAGTGATCTGGGATTTCTTTTTTAGAAATTATGAACAACACAGGTACAAATTACATTGAAGACATGGCAACACCTATTTTCATATCGTAAAATTCACCGTGGGCACATGGTTTCAAATCACTTTAAATTCAACTGCAGTAAATCACAGTATACATAATACTGTACTGTAAGTATATTATTTTGTTTCATAAATCTTTAAAAATATGCTATTTTATCTATTTTTATCAGATTTACATCATGTATATCGCAATTCATGACTTGGGAATGACATACTGCATTTCTATTTAATTAAGTGACAAGAATTGGTGTCCTATTATAGAGGGAGGATATGGCTTCAAGTCAACCCAAGAAATCACAACTACTGGACGCGTAGACCAAACAGCACAACATGGTAAATTAAAAATAAAAATGAGTAATCGCCGGGTATCTACATTCCCCGGAATGTTTTGAGTTGATCGGTTAACAATATTTACCTAAAATTAAAGAACAATGCATACATGATTAGGAATTCTGAATTAATGTTAATTAGGTTCTCAGATTTATGGTCAGAGGGGCGTCCAATAGAAGTGATTTATGACCATTTGTCCACCGACATATTAAATTAATTTGTTGTGAAGTTGGTACAGTGGCTATGCAACACTTTAAAAAATAAAAATAAAATCACGTACAATCACTTAAATAAGTCGCCAGCATACATGTACATGTACTTCGTCCTGGTTTTTCTTTGTTTCAATCACACTGCCTAACAGGAGTTCCTTGAAAGTGGCTTTTCAAAATTGAATTTTCACTTGAAATTGGCAGAGAAATTTTGGTTTTTGAAAGGCTACCTGAACTTACAGGAAGTGAAAGAGCATGAAAGGGGCGGGTTTTGTATCAGTATCAGGTCTTAAAAATAATGGTGGCCGAGTGACGGGAGAATGAAACATTTTCTCATGTGCCCTAAGGTGCCGGGTCAGTTGTTTGGACCAACGTCCAGTCGTTTTTCATTTCTTGTACTACGTACCAGACCGCTCTATAAATGATTAATTTCGTGGGTGGACATTTTTATGAAGTTGTTTGCGAACAAGATGAACAGGTTTCTCCCCCATACCCTAAGCTCCGCCATTGTATTCTTATATAGTGCACACTCATCAGGGTGTCCCCAACTGATAGCTCAGTTGGAAAGGTCCAAAATAAGGTCAAACAGAATTTTCACCTAAAAAAATACCCCTACGAACGCCTTTTCGAAAAGAATGCTCAGTTGCTCACAGTACCATACCTGCATTTTTTTAGAGTACAAAAACCAGGCTTTATGAAGAATGCACTCGGGCTTTTATGAAACAATTACACTGTAGTGCATGATGGTTACCATCGGCAAATATCAAGACTTCACTTTCCTGGCATGTATATGCAGTATAAATAAACGATAAGTTCATGCAATAATTGACTCAGTGAAAATAAAGCATGGGTTAGGCGCTACATAGTTACCGCAATAACATTACTGTCATAATACTTCACATTTCTACCATGAAAATGCAATTTCAACGAATTGCAATGGCAAAAAAGCGTTATGAAAACACGAATATTCACACGCTATAGATAATTTGCGCTGTAATAAAACGCCTCTTATTAAATACTGATAATGTCTGTAAACTGACAACGTGCTTTGTTGATGTTTGAGCATGAGATATCCCACCTAATATATTTGAGAAACCCCAAAGTGCTAATCCATCGCACCTTAAATGAGTCACACTATGTAAAGTTTAAAAGATTTTCATATTCTCGAACAATTTTGTCATACGATCATAGTTGGAATGTAGGGTGGTTCATCAATTGAAAAGATGTTGTTATCGTCGGTTCATCTCTAAGAAAAAGAACTTTGGAGATTTCCGGCCAAAAGTTTTTCAGCTATGTCACTATACAAATGCATTCTTAATCTACAGGCGCATTGATTTTATCAGTTCTTCTTGAACAAGTCTAGACAAAGCAAGGCACAACAGTCGAGTCTAGCTCTTTCATGATTTGAAAGTGGTTTTGGTTTACAGTGTACTTCTGATCGTATCGCGTAGTATGGCCGTGGCATAAGCCTATACAATGCAAGACGGATAATTTTTCAATAGCACATAATGTGTTGGTTGCGTAATTACATGTACATGTACATCTAGGCCTAAGTTGATTTGTATTCTCATCGAATACTGTATTAAAGTACTTGCGCAAGTTTTCACGCATGGAACACGCGTCATGAACATCTGTACAAATCTCATGTAAGCGAAAAGTAATTTAGGCTGTGCAAACCAAATTTTCACTTAATTTCCACGGCACTGTGGAACAAGCGCAACCACTGGGTTACTCCCACAATCAGAGACATGAGCACCGTGAAGCGTAATCTTC
>JAQGBX010007300.1:0-11568 GCA_034698745.1 Megaphyllum sjaelandicum | reverse complement strand
CTTATCCAAACGTTTTGAAACTTTGGGAAATGAAACAATATATTATTATAATGTTCTCTGAATTTTTTCAGATTTTTAGATTAAAAATTGAAAATTTTAGAAAACGACACTTTGAAATTTCAACATCCCGAAACAATCGCATAAATTGTGCAAACTAATTGTTTTTTTAATCTACAGGTTGTGATTTATTAGATCGATGCAAAAAAAAATTCACTTTAAAGTATGAGAAATTCATTAAAAACAACTTTGTTTTTTAAGCCTATTACCGCAAATTTCTTGAAAATGTTGCTCCATGTTTTCAAAATCCTATCATTTCCTACAAAATGCCAGTAGGATGCACTACAAGCATGCATTGAAAGAGGGGCTATTCCGCTATACAAAAAAGCATTGCAGTGCAGCCAAAAGTAAATTTTCTGAGGGGCAATAAATTTATGAATACATGTAGATGTACATGATCGTGACCAAAACGCCTCAAAGGGTTAATTGAAATGTTAAAACCAACTGCATCTCTAACTAGCTGGAAAACCCGGCTTTTCCCGGGAAATCATAAATTTGCGATAAAAATATATACGCAAAAATAAATTAAATAAACGTAATTTGGAAAATTCAGGGATTGTCATGTTTGCGAGGAGAAATTTGCAAAATTATCGACTTTTTTCGAGGTCAAATTGGCAAAATTTTCAACAAAATCATACAAAATTGTAATATTAAAAAAAATCGGCTCGCTAATTCATGCAGGGTTCGCCTAGAAATATCGTTAAAATTTCCCTGGCTTTTCGAGATTTATAAAAAAAATTTCCCTGGCAAATGACAATGTAAAAAATTGACATGTTTCGTAAAATCGACACTGGAAAATATTTTTAAAAATTAACCAACGGCAATTTTAAAAACAAAAAATCCATAAAAACTTGCATAATTGGGTTTTTTTTTTTTAAATGTGACAATTTTGTATTCGGAATATGTTTGAAAATGTTCAAAATCTATGCTTGGAAAACGGAAAAAAATCTGCCAATTTGTCGAATCTTCGAGATTGTCAAGTTTGCGAGGACAAATTTTCAAAATTTTCGACTGCATTCGAGGTCAAATTGGCAAAACTTTCAACAAAATCATAAAAAATTGTAGTACAGTACAACCTGGAAAAGTGACCACCTTTGAATGGTGACCACCTGTTTATGTTGACCACTTTTTAGCGTTTTGTTTTTATATCGTACATTTTCCTTCAGAAAAGTTCTCCGTATATAGTGACCATGCAGTGACCACCTGTCTATCGCGTACAGAGACCAGTGTGTGTTGTCTTTTTCGCAATTTTTACATTGCCATTTGCCAACGCACCTTAAAAAGTGACCAGATAACGGACGAGTCACGTTACATCTTGCTTTTAACCCTCGGACATGATCATTCTGTACTTTTTTGGTTTTGTGGTTTTTTTTTCTACATTTATTTCTGCCTACATGTATGAGTGCAATGTACATTTTCATTATTTTAATTTAATTCCGGCATTCCATGTATAGTGACCACATGCGTACATTGACCAACATTGCTTTTTTTTTGTATTCACTCTTAACAGGTTTCAGTGTAATTTAATTCAGGCATTCTTTTTATACTGACCACCTGCGTACATTGACCAACATTGCTTTTTGTTGGTGGTCACTCTTAACAGGTTTTACCGTATTTAAAAAAGAAATCGTCTCGCTAATTCAGGGATGATAGAAACATCTTGAAACGATACCAAAACACCCTTTAAAAAATGACCTAAACCATTAAAAAAGACTCTAAAATTGACTTAAAACCCTTAAAAAAGACTCGAGAATGTCTTAATTTCGTGCTTTTCACGTTTCTGGAGTGTTTGAAATTGTCTGAAAATGTTTAAGAGGACACGTGGGTCTATATTTGGGCATTATTTCGTTCCCCCTAAAAACTAAAACGCATCTCATGAAGATATTTAGCGAGTATCTTTTTTAGATTTTACTTTTTTTTTAAATCTTTTTTTTAATCTTTTTTAAATCTTTTTATTTTTTAAGTTAATGTTTTCCACGTGTCTTGAATAAAAAAAAGAAACCGAGCTAAAAATGCACAGCGTGTTTTCAAACCTTAATTTATAAAATAAAAAAATGGCGTCTAATCGTATTAACGCTTAATAAAAGTAATAATTATTAAAACACATTCAAAGTGTTAAAACACATGGCCTTATGTGTATTGTTTAACCAAACCACGTAATTGATGGTTTGAAAATGAAGCCCAATTAATCTAGGATTAGCAACTTAAAGCATGCAGCTAGGTTCATCCAGACCTGGAAAAGTCAGGGAAATTGAAAATGTGTGGAAAATTCAGGAAAGAATGGCTTTTTTGTGTGAAAAAGTCAGGTAAATTCAACGCAATCAGGGCCAATTTGAAAGCATTTTTACATTTTCTCATGCAGTAGAAATTGGCAAAATTTGCAAGTTTCTGAGGACAAATTTGCAAAATTTATACCATGTTTTCCGAGGACAAAATTGCAACAGTTTTCGACGTTTTCCGCGAGTAGAAATTTTCAAAATTTTCCACGTTTTCCGAGAATATAAAAGTGCAACATTTTTCCACGTTTTCCGAACACAAATTATCAAAATTTTTCACGTTTTCCGAGGATAAAATTGTACAAAATTTTACGTTTTCCGAGTACAAATTTTCAAAACCTTTCACGTTTTCAGAGTAAAAATCTGCAACATTTTCCACGTTTTTCGAGGTCAAAATATGCAAAAATTCTCCACGTTTTCCGAGTACAAATTTGCAAAACTATCTACATTTTCCGAATACAAAATCGTCAACTTTTCAAAATTTATTCATGTAATTTTTTTTAATTTTTTTTTAATTTTTTTATTTTAATTTTCTAAATTTCATTATTAAATTTTTAAAAATATTTTACTGTGTCGATTTTGAAAAAGGTCAATTTTTGACTGATTGTCATTAGTCAGGGAAATTTTTTTAAACTTGGAAAAGTCAGGGAAGTATAAAATGTAATTTCAAGAGAAACCCTGTTTTCGATGTAAATTTGCGACGTTACAACTGTGAATTTTGTTTAAAAAAAAATGCGTGAATTATTTTTTTTTTGTTTTGTGTTTTTTTTTTCACAAAATTGCAAAGTTTAAAAATGCGTTGTTTTTTAAAAAACGAGCATTTTGTTGAAAATTTTGCGATTTTGTTTCAAGAATTTGCGATTTTATTTTCAAAACAGTTTAAATTCCAAAAAAACTGCGAAATTTTCCAAAATTATTTGTTGTAAACTTCATACTTTTAACTTTGTGGGGGAAGAGTGCACCCCCAAAACAATGGTTAGGTTTTCTAAATACGTAGCTTGTTTATCTTATAAATTCAATTTGTTCATCCTTAAATTTCTCAGAAACAGACGTCATGACACTTACGTGTACATAGGGGAGCGAGGGGTAATGGGGCCACCCTAAAGGATAATTGCATCTAGCGTGTTAAATAGGAGCATTTTTATGCTGATAAATACAAAGAAAGATCCTTTAGTAAGTGGTCTTTCGGTTAGATCACAAAATTCCTACAATTTTCGTGTATTTACAGAGAACTAATGTTTTTTTTTGCAAAATGCATGTCTTGGCCCCATTACCCGTAGCTTCAAGGTAATAAGGCCATCCACTTGGTCTCATTACCCAAGAAGAGTAAATCGTAAATTTTACAGATTAAAATAGCTGTATTATTCTCAAATATTTACAAAACCATGAAAACAATTAAAACTATCAGCATTAATAACACTTTTAAAAATTTCTTCGCTCCAAGATGACGTTTTGGTTTTAAATATTCACCCCATCTTTAGCAAAAAAGTAGAAATATATTCACGTTTTATTTGTATTTTACCTAAAAACAATGTAGGCTACAGCATATTAAAAAGTTAACAAAAAAATTAGAAAAAATGCAAAAAAAATTCTATAATGGTAATTGGGCTATAGGCCTGATTACCCCAAGAAAACAATTTATTTCTCCCCAATTATTTGAAAAAACTGAATTTCGTTAAGTTATGTAGTAGTCCAGACTATACCCTGTACTGGCAATATAAAAATGTTACACAAACCTTAGTATTAAAAAGCATCATTACTTACCATAAATTGAATCCTATTTGGTTAAAAGAAAAGTGGCAAAACGAACAAAATGCTACCAACTCCTTCCTTTACCCTTTACGCTATTTTCTTAAACACATACATGGCCCCATTACCCCTAGTTTCCCTTTAACTACGTGTATAGCTCTCATTGAAAAAAGCCGATTTAAGAGTATTTGTTACATTAATGGGTTCCCGTTAGGGTGCTACATGTGCTCGCAATTAACATGCAGCACACTCAACTCGCGTTCACTTTACATGTGCGAACATGTCCTTTAAATGACCCCCCTCTCAGTCCTCCAGTTAATTTCTCACTTACCAACATCAGTGTGTATCATTCAGTTCTTAAATAAGTACGATTCGTAAAAGATGTTGTCCGAGTACTCCTATAAATATTCGGATGGATGAGCGTAATTAATTCAACAGTCTTTCTTTCAAGGTCAATTCTCTCGACTTGGGTTGATCTTAGGGATCCCGAGTCCTGGAAAACCTGGAAAAGTCCAATAATTTAAATGCTGCAGTTTCCAATCATTAACTTTCAATTTTTCTCAGCATAAATTTACAAAATTCTCATTTTTTTTCCGAGCAAATAAACTCGTAAAATTTTCCACCTTTTCCGCCGAGCTCATCTTTACAAATTTTTCCACGTTTTCTCGGAGGACCAATTTGCAAAAAATTCTATATTTTCCCGAGGACAAATTTGCCAAAATTTCCACGTTTTCCCATGCAAGTACGAATCTTCAACATTTTCAACTGTTTTCGAGTACAGATTCGTAAAATTTTCAACAGCTACCGAGGAGAAATTTGCGAAATTTCCAACAGATTCCGAGGACAAATTGGGAAAATCTTCAACGTTTTCAGAGTACAAAATTTACGTTTTCCGAGTCCAAATTTGCGAAACGTTCCAAATTTTCCGAAATAAATATTTTTTAAAGTTTCTGACCCTCCGAATAGGGAAAGGGGGTGTCGATTGACCGGACACAATGCGGACAGGGGGTACTAAGGGGGAGTCCAATTTTGGGAAAATTTGAATGGCTCCTTATTGGCTCGTGCCATACTGCGTGCAGCGTTCAATTCAATACAGTGAATTGAATTTAGCACAGTGCATTTATGCGCTAGCTGTATTGAAAAGTATAGTATATTATTAATTATGGAAACGAACTTACTTCTTCTTCGTTACTTCATGATGATCGAACTGAACAACTGCTAAATTTTATTAATTTTAAATTTAAATTATCAATCATTTGAAAAAAAGCAACAGGTATTTTAAGCCTACATTTTCCGTTCTATTCGTTCGAACACGGGTTCTTTTAACCTCGCAGCGCGTTCTATTCAAAAGCCGCGCGTGTTCTTTTTAATAGCCTCGCTGCGCAGGCCGGTAGATTCCTACACACTAGAGAGCCTACTCTACTACACACGGCCAAGTAGCGCCATCTAGTGATCGATACACGTAACAGATAGAAATTTTTAATTTTTTAAATGTTGATACATTTGAAATGGTGTTTTTTCCCTGATTTATGGTTTGAAAATGCGTACCAAAATATGAGAAAAAGGTTATTTACGTGTATTATATTTAATATGTATTTTTTTCACAATTATATTTTGATAAATGTGCATGTTTTATCAAAAATACGATCTTTTTAGGGGAAATCGCTATACACGGTCAGGTTGCGCCATCTAGTGATCAATACACGTAACAGATACAGATTTTAAATTTTTTAAATGTTGATACTTTTGAAATGGTGTTTTTTCCCTGATTTATGGCTTGAAAATGCGTAGAAAAATATGATAAAAAGGTTAATTACGTGTATTATATTTAAGATGTATTTTTTTTTACACAATTATATTTTGATAAATGTGCACTTTTTATCAAAAATACGATCTTTTTAGGGGGAATCGCTATACACTAGAATAGGCTCTCTCCTATACACGGTCATGTAGCGCCATCTAGTGATCAATACACGTAACAGATATACGATTTAAAATTTTCAAATTCTGATACTTTTGAAATGATATGTTTTGCCCGATTTATGGTTTGGAGATGCGTACCAAGATATGAGAAAAAGGTTAATTACACGTATTATATTTAAGATATATTTTTGTTCAATTTTCTTTTTGATAAATGTGCAGTTTTTATCAGAAATACAAACTTTTTTTGGTGGGTAAATTTGAAGTTTTTATTTACTTTTAGTCCGTCAGAAAAAAATTGCATTATCATGAGAAAAATGAAGTAATTTTGTTTGATTTATTTCTTATTTTTAGGTTAACGGAAGTCCTAATTCCTTTTACGCGCCTAGGATTCAGCATTTCAACGAAAATCACTCCAGATTTAATCACATTCACTCTGGTAAAGTAATTCATTTTGGTTATTTTTTCAATCATCGAATTAAATTATTTTAGTAGTTTTAGGCAGGAAATTCGATATCTCGGTAAATTTTGGGATAAATTTCCTCTAGACGACTAAGGAAAATACTATGCATTTTTCTGCTAAAAAAGATACAATTTCCTAAATCGTATTCTTTAACCCCTATATTGAAAGAAAATATAAATTTATAAAGTACGTTTTATTTAAATATTAAAAAATGTATTTGTTTTATTTAACTTTGCATTTTTTGTATATTTTCAACTCAATTATATACTTTTGTCATAAATTTGCCACATTTTTCACGTTTTCCGAGAACATATTCAAAATTTTCAAACATATTATCAAAATTTTCCACGTTTTCCAAGGACAAAATTGCGAAATTCTCCACGTTTTACCGAGTACACATTTTAAAAATTCTCCACGTTTTCCGATGAAAAAATTGCAAAATTCTCCACGTTTTCCGATGACAAAAGTGCAAAAGTTTCTCCGTTTTCCCGAGTACGAAATTTCGAAATTAACAAAGTTTTCTGAGGACAAAATTTGCAAATTTACCCACGTTTCCAAGAAGGGAGCCTACAAATTTGCAAAACTTTCTACGTTATCCGTATGCAAAATTGTTAAATTTTTAAAATTTCATCAGTACATTTTTAAAAATATTTTACTGTGTCGATTTTGGAAAATTTGTCCATTTTTGATATCACCATTGGTAAGGGAATTTTTTAAAAAACCTGGAAAAGTCCGGGAATTTTCCGGGAAAACAACGAATATTTTCGGTTTTTTTTCTGATAAAATGGTATCATATTTTCAGTTTTTCACGAAATTTTCACATTTTTCTCATTAAGACTTTCTTGTTTGGTTTATTTGTAACTCTTTCTTTATATAGCCTGCAATTTTGATGTTTTTCTGGCTGGTTAATTGCCAATTTCGGTGTTTTTATCAGGGAAATAAGCGAGTCTATAAATTATGGTAAAAAGTTTGATCAAAGTGAGAAGATAAGATTTAACGAGACAGTTTTAAAAATAAGCACCAAAAACACGCTTCTTGCGTTTTGTTTTGACAAAAAGGGGAAAGCGTCTTAAGCTAGTACAAATATACACAAATATTTAGAAAAACTTGCCAAGAATCTAAGTCAAAAACAAAACTATATTCGTCTCAAGTTGGCGGCAATTTCATAAAAATTAAACGTAATCGAATGTAGATTTTGATAAAAATCGTTTTACTCCTGCAGGGATAGTTGTAATTTTTATGAAAAATTGAATCAAAAATGTTAAGGACATTTAATGGTTTTGGAAAATTGCTCTTTTTAAATCAGATAAATTTATTATTTTGATAAAAATCTGAATATTTCTAATACAAAATTGCATCATTTGGAACTCGACTTATTTAAAAAGTTTACTTTTCGCATAAAACGAAATGTATAATTTGGTAAAATCGTTTTAATTCAGAAATTTTTTCGCATTTTTTCTGAATAATTGGGCAAAAATGTTGAAAAAAAAATTGCACGGTTTAGAAAGATTGCGGAAAAAAATTGAAATTATTTCATGAACAAAACGATTTTCGAAAATCCGCATTTGTTTTCTGAAAACAGTCAAAAAATCAATTTTATACGCGTATCATAAATATGATATATTAAATACTACATTTATACTAATATAAACAATTACTATTAGATTATATATTAGATAATATTTTAATAAGTAGCAGGATATTAATATTTCTGTAAAATAATATCAAATTTTTTCAAGTAGTAATATGTCTATTTTTAATTTTTATAAAAACTTATATCGTTACCATGAAAAACTTTTTTTAATATTTATTTATTTTGCTAAAAATTTCATTCTTAAAAATCGTTTCCTTTCCTGAATATTTTTGTGTTTTTCTGAAAAATTGTACCAAAAATGTTTCAAAATTGATCATTCGTATATTAAACATGTTACCCCTTAACTAGCTAGATTTTATAAAATGTTGTTAATTTTTGAAAAATAAAGATTCTATGAAACTAATAAATATCTAATTAATGTTCACATTTAGGTTTCAACGAAATTCATCAAACATCTTCGCTAGGTGGCGCTTCCAGTCTGGACTGTTTGTCACTGATTGTGGAGAGCATCAGCCCCAATACAGCTGGACTCTTGAATTCAGTAGCTGTGCAACAACAACAACAACAACAACAACAAGAACGCCCCTTATAGTGCCAAATAAAAGATACACGCGAGGGTCAACCATAAATGGACTTGTCTTCCAATTTCGTGTTATTGAAATGATGCTCAATTATACCTCCTAAAGACTGATTTAAACTCAACTTAACATAATCTACATCAGACCTGGAAAACCTGGAAAAGTCAGGGAACTTCAAAATGCATGTCTAGAAAAGTCAAAAAGAAGTCAGTGAAAAATGACTGGTTTAAAAAAAAATCAGGGAAATTCAACGTAGTCAGGACCTATTTGGAAACATTTTTACATTTTCCCGGTATAAATTTGCAACCGTTTCTATGTACAAATTTGCAAAATTTTACACGTTTTCCCATCACAAATTGCAACATTTTTAGACGTTTATACTAAGTGGAAATTTGCAATACTTTCCACATTTTATGAGGACAAAATTGCAACATTTTTCACGTTTCTTAAGGACAAAATTGCAAAATATTCCACGTATATTCAGAAACCAAAAGTGCCACATTTTCCACGTTTTCAGAAGACAAAATAGCACATTTCTCTCAAAGTTTTTCGAGTACAAATTTACAAATCTTTTTACATTTTCCGAGAACAAATTTTTCGCAATTTCATTTTTATGCAGTAGGCTACATTAATTTTTAAAATTTCATTAGTAAATATTAAAAAATATTCTATACTGTGTCGATTTTGGAAAATATGTCAATTTTTTGAAATTATCATTGGTCAGGGAAATTTTTTTTAAAAAAACCTGGAAAAGTCAGGAAATTTGACAATGAAATTTTTGGGAGGAATCCTTAACATCACCGAATCGAACAAAAAGTGATCTAAATTTTAACCAACCCTAACCAATTTATGAAAAACTTGGGCATGACCTTTTCAGGTCATCAAAACCTACCTTAACTTATACAAAGCTCAAACTTGACCGAAATTTCCGGTACTTTTTGATGTACTTTTACATCATAGTCTCGATGTACTTTATGAATTTGATCGAATAAAGAAAAAAATATTTTATTAAAATTTTTTTCAAAAATTGTTTGATTAAAATGTTGAAACGCTCTCAATATTTATTTTATCTACATCAAAATGTAGATTTCAATTAATTTGTGTTTATTTATGTTTTATTGTGTATTAATTTGTTGTTTTTTTTGTTTCAGAAATTAATTTTAAGAAGCAGGGATGAGTTATAAAAATTACCCATCATTTTTGTTGTAAATTTTGGATATTAATTTTAGCGGCCATAATTTAATATTAATTAAATCTGTCACCAGAAACATTAAATAAAAATGAAAGGGTTTCAAACATTTAATTAGATTACACTTCGATGGAAAAAATTCAAATTTTGATGATTTAGAAAGCATTTTTAAAAATTTTACCTGGAATTTTACATTCATTTTAAAACATTTTCAAGTTTATAATCTTCGAGAAATTTCTTATTTAATTAAGATTTTAATTTGAATGGTTTTAATTACTAAATTTTAATATTGATCATCTAAACTTTATTGAAAATTAAACCTTAAATTTTATCACGTGATCGTTACCAATTTTGAGAAGTTCGAAATAAAACTACTGCTCAGTTTTAAAAATTCTAAAAACGTTTGAAAACAAAGTACAAAAATTTCGTAAAACATGTTGTTAAAAATAATTCTCATTCAATTCAAATCAGGTTTTTTTTGTTATTGCTGACCGGTGGTCAAGCTTCAGTGGCCCTTGAGGGGTTCGTCTGCGAAAAATGAACTTGATCTTCAACCCTTTTTTGGGGAGTGACCAGAAGGTGCCCTCGTTCGAGCTGGAGTGAACACTTGACCGTTGGTCAGACATTTCCGGTTTCGGACACCTGGGTCAGCAGCAGCCATTAATTAACACTAGCGTTTACCATGCTAAGGTTTCTAGTTTAAATCTGCAAACATCTTGCAAATATCTCGACTTTAGGTAAGCGAAATGTTAATTAACGCATTAGTTGGTAAACACCTGACCAAATTTACTCGAAATTTCTGAATTTTGCGACGAATTTTAGTGAAAAACACGAACAAATGCTTCGTGTTTTCACGCTCTAGTCGTTGTATGCTAGCCATCTTTTTTCTGGAAAAGACAGCCTACTATTTTTAAGTAGAAAAATGTCATTGTTTTGTAAAGAAACAATATTTTTCTTTCAAAATCATTGTTTTTTGAGAAAAATTAATACAAAATATCGTAAAATATCACTGCTTTTGTGCAAAAAAAAAATATTTGTTTTTAAAAACATCTTGGAATTTGAATCATTTTTGAATGATAAAATTGAATGTTGTTCTTTTTCTGAGGAAAAAAAATCGTTATTTTACATAAAATTTTCCTATTTTTCTAAAGTAAATATTGTTATTGTTGGTCGTCATCACAATTTTTCAACGATATGAATTGTAGTTCGGGAAGCATTAATTTTAAGGATAATAGAAATGTTTTTTGGTCAAACGTACAAGTAAAAAAGCACAAAACCAAAAAAAGTACATAATGGTTAAAGAGTTAAAGCAAGATGTAACGTGACTTATCCGTTATCTGGTCACTTTTTGAGGACCACGAGTGCACTCGTACATGTATAGTAAAAAACCACAAAACCAAAAAAAAATTACACGTTTAATTGTTTTATTTTTAATGAAAAATGTATCAAGTTTTCCATGCTTTTTGCTTCTTATACAGGGTGGTCCATTTATCATGATTCGTTTAATATCTTTTAAAATAAATAGTAAATCGTAAAAATTATTAATATGAAAAATAGTAATACAGTGTATCAACTTTCCTTTTATTTTACGTAAAAAGGAAGGGGCCCCCGGTCCCCCTATGGGGGATCCGGGGGTCTCTTCGGAATTTTCAATAGGACCCCCATTTTTTTTGTGCAAATTATGAATCTGCGCTTAAAACAAAATAAGTTTTGTCTAAAAGATTTTTTTGGTATCATCTTAG